>CM034156.1:69533018-69665212 GCA_019776745.2 Taxus chinensis | reverse complement strand
CCCGTGAGAGAAAAATTTTCTTGCCGATTCAATAGCAACCTCAGCATCACGCTTCACTCCAAGCAATGACCTAGAAGATACTCACTTCACAGTATCCATTCGTAATGAACCATTGATAAAAACAATGACAAATCCTCTTTCAAACAGAAGTGAATCTACCGTCCTAGACCATGTTGGAAACGATGTGGCTACTTTGGATTACTTAAATGCCTATGCAGCACTACATCTCTCCTATCACACACTAGATTTATCTCTATTCCGCATTCATCTTCCTACTTCGGAAATCCCGTAACGGGTCTTCCCTCACAAAGGGAACCTAGCATATACGCAATAGAAAATGGGGATGATATAGATTTACCTCTAGCACCACCTGAGTTCGAAGAGGGTAACGCCTCTTTAATCGAAGAGACAATCGATGTCAACATTGGGACAGAGAATGAACCAAAGATATTGAAACTAGGTTCTTCATTAACCCCAGAAGAAGTAGAAATACATACTCAGGTTCTCAAAGAACATCAAAAGGCATTTGCATTTAATTACAAAGAGATGACAGGAGTCGCACCCCACATTGCGGTGCACAACCTCGTCACTAGATCAGATGCAAAGCCAATTAAACAAAATCAAGACCCATGAAGCCCAAAGTAGCCTCATGGTAAAAGAGGAGGTAATAAAACTCCTTCAGGTAGGATTCATCAAGCCAGTTGACTACTCCCAATGGGTATCTAATATCGTTCCCATTCTCAAAAAGAATGGAAAGATACGCATCTGCATAGATTTTCGAGACATCAACAAAGCGTGTCCTAAAGACGATTTCCCATTACCATCCATAGACATTATTGTTGATGCAACAGCTGGTTTTGAACTCTTGTCTCTCATGGATGATTCTCGGGATACAATCAAATCAGAATATCCGAGCAAGATCAAGCTAAAACCACCTTTATAACTCCTTGGGGAGCCTATTGCTACGCTATTATGCCATTCGGTCTCAAGAACGCCGGTGCTACGTACCAGCGGGCTATGACTTATATATTTCACGATTTAATTCATAAGATCGTGGAATCCTACGTAGATGAATTTTTGGCTAAGGCCAAGAAGCGTTGTGACCATCCCGAAGTACTCCACGTCATTCTTTCACGTTTAATAGAATACGGAGTTACGCTAAATCCGGAGAAATGCATCTTTGGTGTAACAGGAGGAAAACTCCTAGGTTACATCATATCGTCACGAGGGATCGATGTTGATCCAACCAAAATTCGGGCTGTCCTCGAAATGGTCCCACCCTCGAGTGAATCTGGAATCAGATCATTTCTCGGAAAGCTGGGTGCAATCCGGAGATTTATCCCGGATCTAAGCTTCGCCGTTCATCCAATCAACAATTTACTCAAGAAGGACTATAGCATTGATTGGACTGAAGATTGCAACGAAGCTTTCAGCGCAGTTAAGCGTTTCCTGTTATCACCACCCACACTAATGCCACCTAAGTTAGATCACCCGTTAATTCTATACTCACGAGCTACTGATGTCTCACTGGCCTATATGTTGGCCCAGGAAGACGATGACAAGAGAGAGCGTGCAATTTATTTCATTAGCCAAACATTGCTCGACTATGAAACACGCTATACACAAGCAAAGTGAGAATGTCTTGCCATAGTCTTTGCTACTAAACATCTAAGACATTACATGCTGAATCAAGAAACAAAGGTCATGGTAAAGACAGACCATTTACGGACTTTTCTCACACAAGGGTCCTTGTCCAAAAAAGTTGGACGTTTTATAACCTTAATGGGAGAGTTTGAATTAACGTTTGTAAACCAGAAGTCAATTAAAGGACAAATCATCACATATTGGTTAGCTGACAACCCATTAGACGGAGGCGATTTAGTAGATTTAGACTTTCCAGATGAATGCGTATACTACATCGAAACTCGACCTGCTATCTCTGAGTGCCCTTGGTACACTGATATCATTAATTATATCATGGACCATACGTACCCGGAGGCAGTTACACCACAACAAAGAAGGCAGTTACGCATAATCATATCTAAATATGTCATTATAGAGCAGGTGCTCTATCGAAAAGAATTCAATGGAATGCTCTTAAGATGTGTCGACATAGAAGAGTCCAAGAGGATTCTCCATGAATCCCACAGTGGTATATGTGGAGGCCACTTCGGTGGCCATGCCACTACTCGAAAAATACATCGAATGGACTATTTCTGGCCCACTCTAGAACATGACGCAATAGAGTTTGCACGCAGGTGTCATAAGTGCCAAGAATTCTCTCACGAGATCCACATGCCAGCACAGGCTCTGCAACCAATCGCTACTCCATGGCCCTTTTCTACATGGGGCCTAGATTTAATAGGGAAATTCTCTCCCTCTTCCACAGACGGCCACAATTTTATAATCACGGCCACTGAGTCTTTTACCAAATGGGTAGAGGCTATGCCTCTTACTACCGTACCTGGCTCGGTGATCGCTAAGTTCATCTTGAATCAAATCATTTGTAGGTACGGTATCCCGCAAATCATTATCTCTGATAATGGAACTTCTTTCAAAAATGAAGAAGTTCACGAACTATGCAGTAAGTTCAAAATAAGCCATCATACGGCTTCCTTGTATTATCCCCAAGCTAACGGACAGGATGAAGCAACAAACAAAACGCTAAAATCCATTCTCCTTAAAACAGTGAAAGAAAACAAGCGGGATTGGCATTTGAAGTTATATCCGGCCTTGTGGGCCCACCGAACCTCAATAAGAACACCAACGGGAGCAACTCCTTTCTCGCTAGTATTTGGGGCAGAAGTAATTCTACCGCTTGAGGTCGAAATACCCAGTCTCCGCATTTCACTACAAGGGATTCTGGATGAAGACACTTACAAAGAAGCACGTCTCTCTCAACTAGAAAGCCTAGATGAAACTAGGTTAGATGCTGAACAGCGGCATAGAGCCTATGCCGACCGGATGTGCCGGCAGTATAACAAAAAAGTCTATGAACGTGATATATACGAAGGTGATCTAGTTCTAAGACTAGACAACCGGATCGACAAGAAGACCGGCAAAGGAAGGAAATTCCAGCCCAAATGGTTGGGCCCATACCGAGTCACGAAGGACTACGGAAATGGTGCATACCTCTTATGCATGCTAGAAGGTGAGGAGTTTGGCGAAATAGTCAATTCCCTCCACCTCAAATGTTTCTATGCATAAGCAGCAAGCGCTGCCTATATAACTATCTACATTGCATTTCCATATAGATTAGGATCATTTTGTCCACTTGTTCTTACACAAATTGTGATCAAGGAATCTATTCTCAAAGTAAATCATTACAAACTCATGATGTTGTTGGCACAAAACTTTCTAATCATACCTCTCCATCTTCGGTATCATCAAGTCATCTTGGAATCTTTTATCAAATAAAATCAAACATGACGAAGTCCTAACGGTAACCATACCAAGATCTGCAAGTTTGTTCTCACTTTGATTTCTTCTTAGGGTAGGTGTCTTGCCTATGGTCTTTTCTAGAAGCTTCATGGTGTCACATCTATCCCATATACACATCTCTTTGGAAACAAGCATATACTGACATTTTACTCAAAAAGACAAGTCAAAAAGTGATTAAACAGAAAATTTTATTTTTACACATTTCCTTGCCCCACCAACCTTCGGTGATGAGCTTGCGTCTCTTACTAGTGACATAGGGTTGGGAAAGGATGGAAATGCCCTTACTCGCCTATACCTTGCCCACGGTGATAAACCCACGCTTCTTACTAGTAGCATGGGGCAAAGTGTAGGGGGTCCTCTAGACAATGCAAACGTTAAAAGGTCATAAACAAACTATTCAAAATTTGAGTCAAAAACAAATGAATCAGATGCTCAAAATTCCAAGAGAGTTAAAAATCCTAAAAACCATATTTTGTCTACTATGTGGCCATCTACGGGTCTAAGTCTAGATAAACCGCAAAGCAAGTTGCACCCAAAACTATGAAGTCATTCAGGTAGAGTAAGCTTGTAGCTTCCAATTTGGTTCCGCCAAAGCTTCGTCTGTCTTTCATCACTATCATTTCACCATTCTTCATAACTTGCGCCCTTCTTGGCTCTTGGTGATGAGCCCTCACATCTTACTGGTTGCGTGGAGTTAGGAGCGGGGCAAGTTAATCTATTCATCATACTGGTTATTCTCATCACTTTGCCAAAACAAACATGAGGTATCCAAATTGCTCACAGAAACTAAGATTTAAGATCACAATATATCTACAATATCATGTATCAGCATCATGAAACACAAAAAAGAAAGCAAACATTTGCATCATCTGTTTTCCATTGCATACATTCTAGAAAGCATATAAAACATACATCGTAGTATACACAAAGCAGTTGGAAACAGAAAGGGAAGACACAAGTGACAAAGTTTTGATCCAAAAACGAATGCATATATATAAATAATCAATGTTTATATACAATGCCATCATGCTCTAGGCATGGTCAAAACTCTCAAATAGCCCGTGATATACAAAAGAATCTATAATACAAAAATTGCATAGGAGCCAAGTGGCCTCTCAACCCCTACGCGATCCCGCTGAAGGTGCGCGCCCTCGCCTAGGACTTCGGCTACACCTGCGCTCTGAATGGACGGAGGGCTCAGGGTCCCGAGGAGCAGCCGTGGTCTCGCCATGAGAGTGGCTCCTCATAAGACGCTCGGCTGTCCTATAGCCCACCAACTCTGTATGGAGAGTCGACACCATCCTAGCCACGTGCCAAACGGGAGAGAAGATGTCAGTATGCCTACTGGCTGCTAAAGGCTCCCCGGCATCTATAGATAGCTCCGCACGGGTCTTATCCATAGGGATCATCAGAGAATCAGTGCATACCCTACGGATTAGATCCCGCCACTCGTCGACGGTCTCTGCAAAACAAAGAGGAAAGACGAATTAGAAACTAGGCAAGAGGCTAAAATATACAAGATACAAATATAATGAGAGATAGCAGCTAAAACAAGTCCTAAATCAAACTAACACTGAAAGGGAGAGAGGATGAATTACTCGGGTCACCGGGCCTCTAAGATGGGTCACTAGGGCCAACGCCCGCTGTAGATGCCGCTGCCGACTATGGAGCTGCTCCTATGGCAGGGGCAACATGTCGCCCCACAACAGACTCGTCCTCTCCACCACGGCCCCGAGAGAGTGGCTCCTCTGAAACTAGAGTCTCTCTCTCTGCACTCTGCTACTCCCTCTCTTCCTGCATGATATCCTGGGTGTCATGCCACTCAGGATCGCTATCATCCGTCTGCTCCTCTGACCCTCCCTCTGTGGACTCCTCAGAATCAGAGTCAATATCTATAGGGTCATCGCTGCTATGAGCAGGACCCGCAGTAATCCGAAGTAAAGGTGCCCGAGGCGCACCCGCTCTCCCTCTGGCCCGAATAATCCCCCTGGCTGCAATAAGAATACCAGGGGTGACCACTGTCCAACCACGGCCTCTAGGGCCCCCTCTAGCCTCCTGGACTAATCTATAGACTGGTGTCACTGGAGGAAGCATGCCCACATATGGGAGGCCGAACTGCTGAGGGACCCTGCCGAAAGGATGTACCTCCACCCATCCCACACGGTCAATAAGCTGCCATGTGGTAGAGCAAGAGATCAATGTGAGAGCCTCCTCTCCCCAAATGCCGGCCATGAGCTGGTACGGTGTGGCCTCCATATCTGCTGTGGTGAGGGAAGCTATTGACTGGTGAGGTGCTCTAAGCACCGACATGTCTAACCATCTGGCTGCCCTCACAGCCCTGGGATCTGCCACCTCCACGCCTCTGCCATAGGGAATGAAGCGCTCATACACCCAACTCATAACTAGAGTAGGGTGGCTCAAAGACTGTCCCTGTAAACGGACCACCCTGTATAAGTCATGATAAGTGGTCCCCAAAATATCTGCACCCCAGGCATATATCCGACCATGCCCCTCTATCTGTGCAATGATGGGGGCCCAGCAGTATAACAATGTATCCCCTCCCTTGTCCCCGATCAGTCTCGAGGCAAGGATCCCCATGATGGCCTGTCGAAATACGGGGATGGGCAAAGAAGGAATGGATCTGACTCTCACTCCCTTCTTCGGCCCCGTGGAGATAGTTGCATCCCCCATATAACCTGCCCACTGTGCAATCTGTGCTCTGGACCCAGCTGTCTCCAGTGTGAGCTTCCTCCCGATGATCGGGACCCCCAGGATACGGTAAACATCCTCCAAAGTGATGGTCCACTCACCGCGGACCCCTGGCAGTCAGAAAGTGTTCCGATCTACATCCCAATATGAAAATAAGTCACAAAGGATGTGACTAGATGGCGTGACATGGGGCACACACAATATACGCAATATGTCAGCCCTCTGCAACGTGTCCTCCTCGTCTGGCGAAAGGGCATCCAATACCCCGGGCAACCAATCACACTCTCTCTCCCAGCTCCATCTAATGTACTCCTCCCTCACCTGCATACACCCAAAAACACACAAAACAGAGCAAGTTAGTATCTAATCAATGCAGGGAGAATCATAAAAACGTATAGAAATGCAAGAAAATATAAGTATAAGTCTCCAAAACAAGCTATTTTGCATTCTGTGCAAAATCGCTGCCCTGAGCAGGGAGGCGGTTTTGTAACCGCCGCCTTAAAGGCAGAAATCTCGTAACCACCACCCTGATCAGGGCGGCAGTCGTGTAACCGCCACCCTGGCCAGGGCGGTGGTCGCGGTCCGAAAACCCGCGTGGGTTTTTAACCCTAAAAAGTTCAAAAAACGCAAAAATAGACCATTTTAGCTAAAGAAAGAGCCTACCCAGTAGGCGCCCCCCCTAGACGGACCTTTTGAACTAAACATTTTCAAAAATAACCCCCCCATTACAAATAGTTTTCCATTTCAAATTTGAAGGGGGGAAAATGCAAAATTGAAGAAAACCAACCTGTGATCTCGCGGGGTGGCGCTCCGCATGTGGAGGCATGATCACGATCTCACTGCAGACGTTTCGACTATACTCACGCGAGAAACCATCACCGTGGGTCCCAGAGCTCAAAATCGATCAAATCAACTCGCGCAAATGAATAGGAAAATGGGCCCACTTTCATATATATATATTGTTCTATTTCGTCTTAAAATGACTTTTTCACAGGTTTGGAGCGCTGACGGAGGTAAGTTCCTATCCCCGCACAAATGGTACGTCCTCTTTCCCTGTTATTTTAGCATTTATTTTTCAAATTATTGTATCTATCTGCACTTGAGATCTCTTTTCATTTTGCAGGTAGCGGGAATTTCGGATGGCGCCATTTCGACACACGGACGTGTAAGGTATAACTTCTAACTCCCCATTTCGGGACGGCTATACTCGGACCCACCGTTTTACGCCTCTTCATGGCTAAAACGCTTCTCCGAGAGGGCAATATGTACGTACCCAAAATTGTAAGGTACTGTACCGCCAGAACAGTGCAACAAGAGCCCCAATGATGATACAGGTCTCCTCGCAAGGTGTTCGGGATCCAGAAAAGCCCTCGGAGTATGTATTAACATCCCGCATGCCCCGCTTAGCCCCCGCACCCTTTGTTTTCCCCTCTTTTCCCTCTTTCCTCGGCCTCTGAACCTTCAGTGATGAAACCGCTGCCCTGAACAGGGTGGCGGTCCTGTAACCGCCGCCCTGCTTAGAGCGGCGGTCCTGTGCCCGTTTTCCAGAACGCCCTTTTGACGCGACCCGCATGAAATATCACGTTTCACCAGCTTTCCTTGCCGACTTGAGCATGCATTAATGTTTTTGGTCCCCTGGAACAGTGTTTTTCCTTTGTTTATTGTTTAGGAGTTCAATTTGGTTTTAATTCTTGGGTGTTTGAATTCCTATAAATGCATGGTGTGTGTACATGCAAATGGTCTGAATTTTGGCTGAGTTTGTGTGAAGAATTTGAGCTGGAGTTTTGATCACCATTTTTCCTTGTTAGAGTCTTCTAGTTTTTAGTATTTTGGTTAGCTTGCTTAGGATTGATAGCATAGTTTACTTCATACTTGGTTTAGCATTGCTCAGCTGTTGGTAAGCCACAGACCCATCTTGTGCAGGCAGTGCTGTTGCTCCATCCAATCCGGTTAGAAGCTTGCCTCTGAATTCCTTTTGTTGTAAGTTTGTTTTACTGTGACTTAGAGTTCTTAGTTCAATTCATTGTATACCTGGTTAGCTTTATTCAGCTGTTGGTAAGCCACATATCCAACTTGTGCAAGCAGTGTCTTTATTTTGGAACAAAATGGCTTAGGAAGCCATTAAAGTTGCAGGTTTCGCTCTTCGTATAGGATAGTCAAAGGTTCTGGTCGCTTCACGTTGCACGACTCGCAGTAAAATCCCGCTAGGAATCGCATAAGCCAAGCTCTGTACTCTTGCGCTATCCCTCTCCTACTCACATTCTTGGTCTACATTCTGAGCCGTCCTTGTCCCAAAATCTACTCCTATCGGTGCTAGCATTACACGCTTTTCTGGATCCAAGTGAACACGAAAAAACGAGAAGATCATACTAAGGGGACGAGATCACATACACCATCAGATTCGCCACTGTTCTGCGAAGTCCAGGTTTTAAATTTCAAAGTTCTAGTCAGATTTATATCAAATAGAGTAGTTAATCACTTTATTTCATTTCATTCTATTCTCGATATTGCCAGGGAAGCTGTGGGGATTGATAGTTTCTGAGAAACTATGATTCACTCCTCACTTCTGAGGTAGGATCGAGAATCTTGCAGGTAGATTAGATAGGCTATCTTATTTATTTAGAATAATTCTACAAATTGCACAGGCAAATAACCACACTCGGTTATCTTGTCTGTTTTAAATTATTGTTTAGTTATTATTTCTAGATACGCTTAAAATAGTTTGTTTTCCTTAGAATTGTTAGAATATTTCTTAGAAAGATAAAGGTTATATAAGTTAGATTTATTTCACATAGTTAGAATTTATTTCATTACAGTTAGATTACATTTTTTTTTGTATGACAATCATGGGACCTAGAGAGCCCAGGGAATACATATGACCCTATCAGGAGAAATACACGAAATCATCCCGGGTCATTTCCCACGCATTCCACAACCCATAGATCGAATCACGCTAGAGCTCGATATTGATTGGAGCCTTCGAGCAGTCATCCTTGCTGATCGATCTATCACACCGATCCAGGTTAGAATCGCCCTCTTTGCCTTAGATTCGCAGATTCCATTAGTGCGTGTCAAAGATATTAGATCGCCTAACTAGTCTATCCATATACTACCTGTATTCCATCTCCAACGGCTGTCTCGGCACGACCTCGGGAGGTCGGGTACACGGAAGAGTCACTTGTAGATTCTCACGCTCGCTTGTTGCTTTTCCGACGTACAGTAACCTTCCAAGAGTCAACTGTAAATATCACAATACAACCATCACTTCCTAATTGCCCCGCTGATATCAAATTTCTCCTTAATGTAGGCACATGTCTGACATCCTTCAATAGCCATGTATTCTTATTTTACATCTTAACCTAAACAAAACCCTTTCCAACTATACTGCAAGGCTCATCATCACCAAGAAAAACATGCCCAAAATCCCCTTAAACATAATCAACAAAATAATGCCTATGTGAAGTAGCATGGAAAGAAGCCCTGAATCTAAAACCCAAGATTCATTAATATTATGCAAAGAAAGAATCAAAGCATCCTGACATACATTACCTGATGCCACATTTTCCTCCTTGTTTTCTTCTTATTGTTTCTTCTTATCATGAAGCTCCCAACAGTCCTTCTTTGCATGCCTAGACTTTCCACAGTGCCAGCATATTATCTTGCTTTTGGATTTTGACCTTGCCCGATCCTTTGATTTTCCATGGTTTCCTCTATTCTTCTGTCTCCCTCTAGTTTCCACTGTCAAAGCATTCCCTGAAGTAGAAGATTCACCGGAGCTTTTTCTTCGCATTTCCTCGTTTAGAATCACCCCTAAACAATCATCAAACTTCAACTTCGAGTTAGCTAGAACCGAGTTGCTTACTGCCATTACCAGGTTATTCCAACTTTCAGGTAAAGAGCACAAAATTAATGAAGCCCTAACTTCTTCATCAAATTCTATTGTAACCGAAGCTAGCATATTCACAACCATATTGAAATCATTTAAATGATCTACTACTGAACTATTATCAGACATCTTCATATTAAAAAACTTTTTCATTAAAAATATCTTGTTAGAGGCAGAGGTTTTTTCATACAACTTCCCTAATGCATCCATTAGATCTTTTATATTCTTTTCCTTTGAAACATTAAATAATACCGAAGATGCAAGACACAGCCAAATCATTCCAAGTGCCTTTCGATCCAACAAATTCCATTCCGCATCTGTCATACTCGAGGGTTTGTTCACCTTCTCAGACAGCAGAGTATAAAGATCCTTCTGATAAAGGTAATCTTCCATCTGCATCTTCCAAAGAATGAAATTTTGCCCGTTGAATTTATCAACCCTAGATCTTCCATCATCTGCCATAGCTCCCACTCAAGCTAAAAACTTTCCCTACGATTCAACACTTCAGCAAACCAAACCAGGCTCTGATACCAATTGTTAGGGAATAAGAGATAAAATATGCGGAATAATCCCTTACAGAATTGCAATAGTAGAAACTAATATGCAAAAAATATTACAGATCTCAAATAAAAGTGCAGAATAAATAACACAACACAGAGAGACCATATTTAATGTGGTTCACCCAATTTGGGCTACGTCCACCAAGGATCACTTGCTTAGATTTTATTACAAGCCTCCACTCTCTCAATAGAATACCCAGATCCGTTTGGAGCTATGCTCAACAAACTCTATAGAATTCACACCCAAATTCAAAGCACATCTCCAATACATTTGCTTGTCTATATATCATATGCATAAGACCATATAAATAGAAAATTTCTTAAGCATTTTGATACAAAACCGTGGGTATCAAAACCATGGGCAAAAACCGTGGGTATTAAAACAATTGGAAAAAATCGTGGGTGTCAAGACAATGGGTATCGAAAAAACATGGGCCCAAAAACAGCCCATAACGGTTACCCATTACCCATGGGTTAATAAACCACCCATGAAAATTTGCTTTGGGGGCTTCACCCCCTTGACCCGCTCACCGGTGAGCGGGACCGCCGTAAAAATACCCGAGTGTAACACATAGAAGGTATACCACACTCTAACATGAAAATAGTCTCCACAAACATAACACGTTAACATAGGTGAAATGCACCCTTTCATGTGTAGCATGATTTGAGAAAACAAGGATTCCTATTTGGAGAAAATGGATTGTAAATCACATCATGAATGATCCAAACTAATTAGTTAACTTATATGTTGGTTTCAATAAATTCAAAATGAAAAGAGTTTATCCTTAGTGTTTAAATAATACTATGAAAATAAATCAGAATCGATCCACTCTTGACCTAATAGCCCTCCTTTTACTTCCCATGAAATTTTCCTCATTGTAATGAAAGCATAATGTCAAACCAAGTAAACATAATTCTTAGAAACTAATCCTTAGGAGAAGTATTAGTAGACTCATGGGTGTGTAAATGTTCCTAATGACCATCAAGTTATATAAATTAATTGTGATAAGAGAAATGACCCAAATTCTAATGAAATCACTATAGGTGAAATGTTAAATGAAATAAAGGGGGATAAATGCAGCCTAGTTTTAAGAGGAATGAAGGTTTACATGTTAATTTTTATTCAAATAATAAAGGTTAAATAATGAAAATAGGATTGCAATAAATATGTAACCATGAAAATTTTGTGTTGAGGAAAGTCTGTATCCAAAAAAAATTATTGTAACTGGATCATTGTGTTGTAGTTTGTCATTTGGGAAGATATGGTTGACATACATCATGTGTTTTTATGTGGTTATGTTTTCTCCCCATTGTAATCCTCTTAGGTAGGTTTGGCAAAGTCTACGTTTGTTGTATTTATTTGTGGTGTTATTTGTTCCTCATCATGTGACATATTTGGGTTCATATTGTGTAAATGTCTTTATATATGATGGGAGTTATCTTAAGTGATCACATGTGGTGTCGTGTATCAAGTAATGATAGACAAAAACAATATTCTAATATTTTTATTGTTATATTTGTGTGTTAAAATTGTGAGCATGAAATTTTTGATGTAAATAATAGCACGAATTAATGTCAAACACAATCTATGATATTATGTGCATAAAAAATATTTTATACTATTTTACAAAAATCAAAAACACTAACTTATTTTTTTTATAAAAATAATAAAATGAAGGTAAAAATACTATTTTTTTGAAAAAAAAAACAAAAAACAAAAACTCACAATTTGTTAATAATAGGTCTTTTATTTTACCTTTTATTTATTTATTACACATTGGAATACACACCATATATCCCATTTTTATGATACATTTGGAAGGGTATGGTGAGCTTAACCTTAATAGATATTCCTTTAGGTTTTAAAAAAAGACATGCAATTTTTATATGTGGCGAGATGAATCAAGATAGGTGGTGGTAATTAAATATTGTAGTGATACCATATTATATGTACATTTGTGGATTATGTTTTGGGTTTTATAAACAAATCTTATGTATAATTAAGGCCTCCAATATTATATGTGACGGAGATGAATGACGTACTATATATTGTAATAACTTAAAATCATATGTACATATGTAAGAAGAAAAATAAAGTCACATGACAATGAAATATCAACATTGTAAGTAATACTAACATGAAATATTATGTATATATTCTTGTTTCAAAAAATGACTAGCACAATAAATTTACTTTTGTATTTGGGTCTCTTTCCAATTTTGTTACATTAATAGTTATTAGTACTAGCAATCGTACGTGAAATGTACAATGGAAACGCCGAAGGGTATGCATGGAAGAAGTTAAACTAGAGGGACTGAAATAGTGAAAGAGGTTAAGATGGAGAAGGGGTAGAGAGATGAGAAGTCCAGGGACACGGAAAGGAAAGTGTATTTTGCAAGAGACTTTAAAGATGGGGATATGCGTAATAGACCTGACATCAAAGGGTTGCGATTTTATGCACATTTATGATCAGGGAATCTTTCCAGCTATAAGCGTAATGGTTAGGGTTTACCTTGTCAAAATTCTAGAAATATTTTTCAATTAATAGCCATTGAAAAAAAATGGGATTTACCTTTTTTAATATGATCCACATTATTGTCTCCATATCGTTTTGCATTTTTCATGAGAGTCCAATTTGTTCTTAAAGGGGTAAAAATAAAAAATGGCTTAAATGCCTATCCACGCAACACAATATCCTCATATATTCCTCATTTCTTAATTGAAGGCTCACAAAATCGGTTATATTATTATTATTTTATTGCCTTACATATTTATATATTGCATATTCATCTCAAAACCTGGATATAATATTTTTTCTTTATTCACCTGAGAAAATGTATCTTGAAGAAAGCATTGGAAAAATAATCCCAACATGCTAATAAGGGATCTTGAGAATGCTCACAAGAACACCCATGTATGCTAATGTGAGGTCTCAAGAGTTTGGTGGTAGATTACTCTTTCACCAAATTGTAACACTTTCACCGCATTGTACGTTTGGATTGTAATTACATAATCCACCTCTTATCCCTTCTGGTCCATAAAAATATCTCATAGAATTTGGCAATCCTTCCAAACAAACAAATCCCCAAAAATAAATCATTTCAATATTTCATAACCCAATACTTCAAGTGAGCATCATAATATATCCATAGACAAGATGGATTCAATTTAATATTTATAGCCTTAAATGCCTTTCAAATGTGCTTTAGAATCTGAAAACCCTTATCATGGCATGTTTTACATGGCCAAACAATCTTCTGGTACACTTTTTTAGTTGTAGCTTGTAGGTACTATGGAATTTTTAGGTGCATAATACAGAGAGAATAGGGGAGACTCTTAAGCCATTTTAAAAAAAAAATTAAATAGGGGTAATTTTTGAGGGAACATAATACAGAGAGAACATGGGAAATTATGTTTAAGAGATACTTCAATAGATATACATTCTTAAAAGTGGTAAAACTAAACTGAAATCAACCTACAACCTGATCCACAATTTGATCCAGACCATTGTTTTCAAAGCATTATATTTTTCCCATAAGAATCACTTAAAACATAAATATTTGGGTGTAAACCAAGCCATCCTATATTACATTTGAGAGTAGTTATCCATTCCTAGGAATTCTAAAATTTGAAAGAAGTCTATGAGATGATAGGTAAGACGTTCATAGTAGAGCTAGATAAAATTAATAGAATGATGATGCATATAGAGCTGACAGACATAGCTGGTGACCAAGAATCATACAAAATATTTGTTCACATAAAACAACTAATAGACTAGTAAAATTTGAGAAGTGTCATATAGATTATAGTCATAAATTGATCTTTATGCATAATCATAATGTTTATAGCCATTTTATGGCAAGCAAGTACCTCATTCCCTTACAAATGTAGTAAGGAGCCATGAAATGGTAAGCCAAGAAAGTGTATCATGTCTATAATAACTTCATATTATTAGGACTATTATTTATTTATACAGCATTTTTATTCTCCACCTCGTAGTGGTTCCCACTGATGTGCAAAGACAACTGCTTAAGCTAGACTGATAAGATTAATATGCAGACCAAAGTAAACATTTATTTAAAGAAACCAATGCACAAAAGAAATGAGTTCAAATTAGAGAATACATATCTCTTTTGATCTCAATCTCTATATGGATTACAGGGTAAATTTAGATAGGGTGATATAAACAATCAGTTTCTGTTTAATCAGGACAAAGTCATAATCACTAACATAAATGAATGATGACCCACAAAGTGACTTTTGAATTATTGGCTTATAAATCAGCAAACAACTATAGTTCATTTAAGAAAGACAAACAAGCCCGTATCAAAATATTGAAAAAAGGAAAAGTAGAAAAGTGAAAACTTCACGCATTGTGTAGTGCCCACTCCTCTTCGACGCTATCTTAGTTTTATGTTGTTACTATTGGACTGATACTTAGACATTTGAGTATTATATTTTGATCAGTAGATGATGGACTACGTAGATATTTAGACTATTGACATTATGTGGTTACATTTTTATTATGATGAACTAGATGGTGATGATAGACAGTTACATATGTTGATTTGTGATATTCTGATTTTTATACTAACATGTCATAATTTGGATGAATGACATATGTTGGATGTTTTGAATAGAATTATGATTTTTATGAATTCCAAAATCAAATTAATTGTATGATGTTAGATGATAGAATTGCTAATGTCGAATGATGATTATTGATTCTATATGTCTATTGTCTCGATGTTGTTAATATGGCTGAAAGGCCAGAGAGGTATTTCGTTTGTGTTGTAGGACATTTTATCACATACATCAAAGGGGATAGGAGACTAACCATGGAAGGATGTCGGGTGTTGAGAAACATAAGGCCAAAATTTAACAACTCATGTAATGTTTTAGTCATGGTGTTTTTACTATGCCTAGTTAGGAGGTTTCCCATAGGGGGTGACCTCACATGTGTGGCCTTGGGGTGATATGTTTCTCCTTTTCTTTTAATTTTTTTGTATGTGCTTTATTTGTGTTATAAGTATTTAATTATTGGAATTGTTGTCACTTTATTAGCAAGTAATAATGTCTCTTAAGTAAGCTAATCCTCCTTATTTTGTTAACTATAATAGAGATGTTACAAATAGATAATTATGAGGTTAGATAGTCCTTGTTGGGAGTAATATTTATGTTAGTTTGTGTGTGTTTAACTCCACCGCAATTTCAAAATTCGGATTTTGACTTAAGGGGCCTTTTTGGAGACTTATGGGACAAGCTAAGTTTGTCCCATGCCTCTTAAATTTACCCAACAACCCTACCTATGGGTTGGGGAATTTATTTTTGACTTATTTATCCTTTTCGGAGTGTAAAAGGGTAAAAATATGTTGTACCTTCTTCTTGTCACAATAAATTTTGTCCTTAGAGGGCATGGTGTGCAAGTTTGTGTACCATGTGGGTTTGGCATAGTTTTTACATGCTCATTTATTATCTTGGGCATGATGTGTTGACTTGAGTGTGGGAATGGAAGAATGATAAAGTGGAATCCTACATGGATCCAACTCATCATCCTCACATTACATTTCTATTTATTAATATATTTTCATGGAATGGGGTTTACTTGTTCAATTTTCTTCCTTGCTATTTTTGAAATTGGGAGCTTGTTGGAGTGCTTTTGGGAAATTTTCTTGGCTTGGATGTGTGAAAGACTTGTGAAGTGAAGTCCTCTTAGAGATTTATGGAGAGGTAGGCTCTCTACCATTTTTGTTTTGTTTATTATGTTTGTTGATGTGGAAATATTGTGCATGTTAAGTGTTTTTGAGTTTTGTGAATGTGCTTGTGAGTGGTTGGGTAGTATGCCTTAATTTTGGTGTAGGAGGAGGACTTATGGGACCATTGGGGAGGTAAAATGGAGTTGTTATCCCAAATTCACCCCTCAAGGTGAATTGGATAACTTACATGATTCTTCAAGCTCAAGCAAGTTGAAATGGCTCAATGGAAAAATTCAGGTTTTGGAGCTCCCTTTGGCTCTTTTCTAACCCCTCCAGCCAAGGAAAAAATTTGAGTTCGAAAAAATTGAGAAAATCCAAAAAATTGGCTTCAGACAGTGTATTGCGGGTAAATTGGGTATTTTTGGCCCATGCCGCATAGGTACACGCGGGACAGTTGGGACCTAAAAACTCGAAATGGCCGCATTCCTTTGTTGTGTGGCGAAATTAGACATTTTTGTCTTGTGCGGTTCGCAGGACATTAGGACACGTGGGACCGGAATAGCCAAAAAGGCCGCAGTCCAAGAGTAAATCAGAAAAGTTGGAAGTTTTTGTCCCACGTGGTCTGTGGGATAGCTGAGACACAAGTACGTGCGGGCTCTGAAAGGCCGAAATAGCCGACTACAAAAGAGATGAGGGCAGAGCGGGAGTCAACGGCCCACAAGACCTGATCAACAAGTATGTGTGGGACATGAGTTCCCTGAAAGGCCAATTTTCCTGATTTACAAGGCAGGTCAGGTGTGATGCATGTGAAGTGGAGGTTTTCACCTCAAGTCACACAAGGGACATCCAGGACACCAAGACCCGAAATACCCGATATAGCTGCATGCAAGGGAAAACACTGCAAATCAGACCCCAAACTTCAAATGGCCATAACTTTTGATCCCGAGCTCTGAATTTCACAAAATTTGAATTTTTGGAATGAGCACGACGTCCTCTATGCCACATAAATTGGATTTATTACTTTTTAGAGGGTAATATATAAAAATAACAGAAACATATTCAGCCACTGTCAAGTGCTCAGACCCGTTAAACATAGCCCAAAATAGTCTGCACTCAGAAGCTCATAACTTTTACATTTCTCAACAAAAAATGCACAAAATTGGTACAATTGGAATCCTGTTTCTAAGACCGATGCACAACAATCAAGAAATACATAATTTGTTGAAGAATCGATTGTGATTTTGGAGAAAATGTGCCTAGTTCATGACAATGATTTTATTTGGCAGTTGGGATGCATTCAATGAAGCATGGGCTAACATTTCTCACTGCTGCAAGTTATGGGACAGTATGGGGCCCTTTTGCAAGCAACAGAACATCATTTCACTTCATTTATTACATCTTGCAAGTGGTTGAAGGAAATATTTCAGGATTCTCATCCCCCCCCCCTCTCTCTCTTCTCTAAATTCTATAAATTAGAGTGTTGGGCACATTGTAAAGGGAGATAGTTTTTAAGTAGAAAAACTCTGTCAAATTTTTTTAATGAAGCCAATGTGCTGCAGGCCCTTGTATGGACTTTGTGCATGGTGATCTAGGTCACTATCTTATAATAGATTGAAATGTGCATACTTATGAAGCAATAGATGCAAGTTTGTGGATGTATCTTCCCCTGATGTGTTTGTTTGCATTCCTCTTTGCCCTTTCAATCTCATTACATATATATTGTGTCTATCTTATGTTTTTGTAGGGATCCATTATCATTGTGTGTGCATGAAATATTATTGTGAATGTAGTTTCCATATTGTTGAGAATTGTTATCACCCCTTCTAGTTTGTATTTTGCTTCTAATTTTCACACATTGGAAGACTACTCTCACACTCTCCTTTTCTAGTGTATCACTGCTTTAGTGTAGGCTTTTTTTTCATGCACTCTCTCTCTCCTTGGTCCCTTAGAAAGTTATATTAGGATAGATAGTTTTTCCTGCATTAGATTAGATTGTGGCAGGTAGTTTAGGAGCAAGAAATAACTTTCTTTGGAGGTCTATCTCAAGAAGAAAGTCCCACAACTTGGAGATAATACCCATGTTCTCCAATCACACTCTGAGCTCAAGCACACACACTTGTGTAAACTATAGGTGTTGTGGTTTGGAGACAACATGAGTTTTTGAGGCATGCATTTGATGGGAGTTTGATTGGGAGTTTCACCTATGGGGAGCGAAAAGGAAATCATGGTTATATTGTTGCATACTTGTAAGGGAGAGATAAGGATATTGTGTTTGTTTTTTTCACTTGGAGGCTTAGGGTGAAACTCCCACTTCACTTGGGATGTATAAGGAGGTGGTTTCCCATAGTCCTTGCTCCATTTAGTTTAGGTATGAAAACTATGTATTGTTGGTGAAGTTATAAAACTTGTTTGGGTATGTCATTTTAGTGTGTTGAATATTTGAATGTATGTTGTTTGTGGAAGCCATATTTGTGGAAAGTTTTCAAATGTTGTTCAAGATCCCTCATGGTTCCTTGGTTGGGGCTCGAGGGCCATTAAGGGATGGCTTCTCCTCTTAATGGATTAAAATTTTGGCGGAGAGCATTGCCTACTCCCATTTCCTTTGTATTGTGATCCTTGTTGTGAGAAGATTGAAGTGAGCTAGTTTGGAGCTACATTGGGAGAAGACATGCAAATTGGAGACTTCTATTTTGGTCGTGTTGAAAACCTTCATGTTGTAATTTGTTCTTGTATTTATTCCCACTTTGAGTGGAGGATTGTAAATTGTAGGCTTGAAAATAAGTTATGTTATTCACTTGGAAATCTCTAAAAATTGTAAACTCTTCTAAGAGTGTTTCTTGAGAAATTAGAAATGTGTTAGTATGTGAAAGAGAACTTCCAAATAATTTCTTTGTTTTGGTAAAATATAAAGTTTGAAATAAGTTGAATTAGAGATGCATCCCTCTCAAGAAAATTAATTTGTTTCATTACTCTTTACATGTGTTATGTTCATTGTAAAAGAAATATGAATCTTGTTAAAATTTATTGTAGTTGAAAATGGTTATTACTTCATCTTTTGAAAAAAAAAAAGGAATAATTATATTTGTTTTATTGAAGAGTAGTTTGTTCAAAATTTATAATAAGTGAAATTCTTCCTTTTTGTTTTTATTATATTGTAGAATGAGTTGTGTAAGAAACCTTGGTAATACCCTAACTTAGCCTTAGATGGATTAAACTTCATGTTGGCCAAATTGGAGACTTCTATTTTGGCCTTGTTGAAAACCTTCATGTTATAATTTTTTCTTATAATTTTTTCTTGTATTTATGCCCACTTTTTGTGGAGGATTGTAAAATAGTAGGCTTGAAAGAAAGTTATGTTATTCATTTGGAAATCTCTAAAAATTGTAAACTCTTCTAAGAGTGTTGCTTGAGAAATTTATATTTGCAAATGTGTTAGTATGTGAAAGAGAACTTCCAAATCATTGCTTTGTTTTGGTAAAATAGAAAGTTTGAAATAAGTTGAATTAGAGATGCATCCCTCTCAAGAAAATGAAGTTGTTTCATTACTCTTAACATGTGTTATGTTCATTGTAAAATAAATATGAACCTTGTTAAAATTTATTGTTGTTGAAAATGGTTATCACTTTATCTTGTCAAATAAAAGGAATAGTTATGTTTGTTTTATTGAGGGAAAGTAGTTTTTTCAAAATTTAGAATAAGTGAAATTATCCCTTTTTATTTTTATTATATTGTAGAATGAGTTGTGTAACAAACCTTGTTAATACCTTAACTTAGCCTTAGATGGATTAAACAAAAAATAAATAAATAAATTAGATTATTTTAATATTATTAATATATTAATATTATGAAAAAAATTAGTAATAATAATGAAATTGAAATATTAATAATAATATACATATATTAATATATATGTATATTTCTATTTTTATTATTTTTATTAACATTACTGTACTATTATTGTAATATTATTATAAATATTAAAAACATTGTTAATGTTTATATTGTAAAACTTTATAATAATATATATGTCATTGTTTTAAAGCCTAAGCGGCTAGGTAAGGGTCGGAGTTTTGTTTTTTAGCCCGGTTGGCCAGTGGATGAGTTTGGGTAGTGGGTTCGGGGAGGGGGCGGTATGGGTTGGGGTGGGGGCGGTGCCCCCTCCCCCAACCCACCGAACCATATTAAATCAATCCCCTAATACTTTACACCTTGTTTAATAAAAAGTGGTCATTCCTATAAAGTTGGCCAGGGTATATTTTTTACCGCAGGTCTATTTCCTTCTTAAGCCACGACCTATGTGTATGTGTGTGTGTATGGAAATATATACATATGTATATATACTCATCAAAGAGTGTATATATTTCAAAAAAGTTAGATCTATTGGGCAAATGCCTTATACCCAAATGGACATTTTTAGTGAAACAAATTTATAAAAAATAGCAAATTAAATTTACAAACAAACCCTAGGAGAGGGTAGAATAGAAATGGAAAAATAAAATAAAATGAACTTGGGGTTTTCTATATCCAGCACAAGCTTCATCTCCCTCTTCCATGGCTTCCTCTCCTTCCCTAAAACCTGCAAAATAGAAATGAGCAAATAAGTCAAATGAAAGAATAAAAGAAACTTTCCATAGAGATTTTTAGGGTTAGTTTGATATCCCTTAGATCCAATGGCTTTGATTGATCTCATCCAATGGCTAGAAATGATCCCTACAAATGTTAGGTGGGAGTTTGGTGGGAGCATCATTTGAACTCATGGGTCAAGTTTGAATGGGGCCACTTAAGTGGAGTTGAAGTTAACTCTAATTTTGTATTTCATTATGATTTATTTTGGTAACTTTTAAAAAATAAAGAGGCCATGACCTTGTGATAATTAAGTAAATTCATTCCTTTAGTAATTTAAACAACATTTATAATTGAGAATTAAATTTAATAGTATTGTTTAAACAGAAGAGCAAATTAGATCTAGACCTTTTTATAGTAAATTATTAAATGACTTTAGAGACCACATGATTAAATTAATTAAGGTTTATAGGAATGAAAATTGTAAACCTAACTGAAGATTAAATATTATTATTTAATTATTTTTTAAATGAACATTTGTTAATTTGAGACCTTAGTTAAATGTTGTAACCGAATTTACTTTTATTTTAAAAATTATTTGGTAATTTTTCTAAACCAATTGTTGGTTTGTATTGGGTTTCACGCGGGTAAATTTTGGGGTGTTACACTTGGTATCAAAACTATGGGTTCTACGCTTAGACCCCGAGCATGATTGAAAACACAAAACACAAATAAATAAAATTAGCGCAACTCTAAACCTAGAACACACAACATTGTATGATATTTTGTTAAACGTAGAAAACTGAAACAAAAACTTAGATGATAAACTAACTCTCGTCTTAGTCTGTGCAGGAGGCATGGACTAGAGGAGGGGTTCCTACACATGGACCTATACCTACCATTCCTAGATCAGGTGGTAGAATCTATTTTTCCTCAGATATTAGAGACACTATAGGATGTTAATTCCTTTATATGCAGAGAATATTTAGGAGGGAGACCTAGTAGAAATGAAAAAGAGCCATCAGTTGAGAGTTGTGCACCTTCATGTCACAATGTGAAGGATAGGGAAGAGAAATCCCATGTGGAGTCAGTTAGACATGGATCACCTCTTAGGGAGCACATAGATAGAGCTACGTGGCACAGAGATAGGTCTAGGAGCCCTAGGCTAAGAGATGGTCATGAAGAGAGACCTAGGGGTCGATAGTCCACTACAACAGATCACATTAGAGAGGAACTGAAGTTACACCTACCTCATTTTACTAAAGACACAGGTGGATTTCAAGCAAAGGCATGGTTGGTTAGCTTGAGCGGGTGCTTCAAGCTATGTCCTTGTTATACCAAAACAAAAGCTCATGTTTCCATCCACCTTATGAGAGATAGAGCTGGAGTTTGGTGGAGGACTGAGGAGAAAAATCTCCATGTGGATTCAGAGACAGTTACTTGGGAGCTCTTCGAGGAGCGTTTCAAGAGTAGATACATATCCAAGAGATTCATCCAGCACCAGATAGATGAATTCCATGATCTGCAACAGGATTTCATTATAGTGGCAGAGTATGAGGGACAATTTTTAGACCTGCTTCAATATGTGGATTACATACACGACGAGTAGGTCAGAGTTCACAGGTTCATCCGAGGCTTGAAATTAGACTTACATGGGGAAGTGTGCAATCATTTCCCATAGACATTATCAGAGGCCATGGATAAGGCCTATATTATAGAGGAAACTAGGGGGAAGACTAAGAAGGATCGTGATAGAGTGAGGAGTTGCATACAACAGTTACACCATTTGAATGGAATGAGGAAATATAGTTACACCATAGCTTATATATTCTCCTAGTCACTCCTTAACCATGGTTATTGATTCTTTAGGTTAATTGCAATCATGGTTCATATGCATGAGTTCACCCTTTAGAGGTTCTCTTACATAAAATGTCTTAAGTTATAGCATTATCGAGCACTTAACACGACTTATAAACATAGAGATGACCTAAAATACCCATACAATGTCTCGTTTCACCCTTACATAGCTTATTTGCTTCCAAGAATACATTAAAATGCCTAAACTAATTCAAATTTACATAATCAAACCAAAATAGGCCTCCAAGATTCAAACTTACACTTTTGGAGGGAAAATGAAATATTCAAATTTTGAATAACCTAGACTCCAATCAACACATCTAGGTGACTCCTACTGATCTCTAGAACCTATGACCATACCTGAAAAACCAAAATCGGATGTTGTCATCCTTGTTTACACACTAGATTTGATTCTCCTACATCATTATCTTATGACATGGGTTCCACTAGTGTCATTTGAATCTCTTTAATGAGATTATTAGAAGGTAAAAACACCCCAAAAATATTTATAAGGATTTTGGCTACCCGCTAGAGCACCAAGGATATCACACACATGAAGGATAGATTTTCCAAGAGGAGACTAGAATTACTATATTGTAGACAAAAAATCATGCACTTATTACTATTATTATACCTCCAAGTATGTTGTTTTATATGTGGATTTTGCATAAGAAAATTATTCACTGATGACACATTGTCTAGTCAATCTTCTTGCTTAGAATGTCTTTTATTGTTGCCACTTGTCACTTATCTCTCTTCTACACCTATTTATGGTCAGGTCATATGGATCCATGTCAGTCAATTTTATCACAATTGTCGTCATTTGTCTTAGGACACTAGCACCCAGGATTAGACACTAGCGCATAGGCACTCCTATTGAATTTGGGCGCTCTTGTCCCCTTTGTTCTTAATCTTATTTTTGACATTGGTAGTTGGCCTTTCCTATTTTTCATCTCTTATCCTGAGGTCCTAGTAGGAATGTTGTATCATTAGTGTCGAAATTCAAATAAGAGTTCCCTATATAAAAACAACATACATACCATTATATGGGCGGAGAAAATTTATCAAGGTCTATCTATCTATATATCTCAAGGGACTGCATGTGGGTGCATTTTTCTACATACACACTGTATAGGAAGGGGAATTTTTGAATTCCATCCCACACATTTTCATTTTATCTAGCTACTACATGTTATCTTGATGTCATCAACACGAGGGAAACCTAGGAGCACTATTGCACACACGATCACATAAAACTACATTGGGCCTGAGATTTAGTACAATGCTTAGTCATAAGTTCATTGTTGTGACAGTTGAGGATAGTCTGATCCCTCATATTGCATCTTTATTTTCAATATTTGATGTTTTTTTCAGGGTTTTACGGGTCTATACTTCATTGCAGGTTTCCAGAGAGCTTAGCGATCTTGGTGCAACTTCATAGCGAAAAAAGGTGAACAATAGTGAATAAATTACTACCCTAAAAACTTGAAGTTCCAAGCATTCTCGTAGACTCAGGCACCTATTTTTTGTTTGTAGTACCTGTAGGTTCCCCTACCCCTTTCTAGGTACCCATGTCTATCCTACTCTTCCAGTTATGCACTTTTCTGAGCCTGGTTGCAATGATCCGTACTTTTGTTTGATCACATTCTATAGTCCAAAATCACTTTGGGATAAGCAAAATTAATGTAAGTGTCATGTCTCTTGTATTTACTTTCATATTAAAAATCAAATAAATTTCCTAGCAATTCTATTTAACTGTATATTAGTTTGAGCATATTTTTACTTTCAGTTTTTAATAAAATATTCATATTTTATAAAATCATTTTGGTGAACTCGTATCTTTTAACTCCTTTCCCTATGAACCATTAAAACCCTAATGGATAAGGATAGCTCTTCTCCTCCTCTGCTAGTTGTGCCTCATGTGAGTATCAATCTTATTTATGATGAAGAAACCATAACTAAACTTAACGCTCTATATCGCAACATTATTCTTTTGGATGATACTCAAAGACAACTCTTTTCTAATGAATGCAATGTGCCTACTAGCTTTTATCATTCCACTATTAGCATTGTTTCTGATCTGCCAAGCATTTCTCATTGTATACCTTGTTATTCAGTTAGCTGCACTCCACCTTCTATTATTTCTAATGAAAACTTAGATGATTTATCATCATTTTTATGCTTAATCTTGATGATAATGTTTTAGTTAAAAAAAATAGGATGAAAATAAACATGGGCATGATATTGTTTCTAATACTAGTCAAGATGATTCCATAGTTGCATCTCATACTCCTTGTATATATAAAAATGTTTTTAATGATGCATCACATACCATCTCTCCTCCTCTTTCATTATATATTGATGATATGCATAATAAAATCCTTGTGTCTGAATCTTTATCTGATATTGACGATACACATGCTAGTAGTGATTCTACTTTTTTACATATTGTTGAATATGAATTTTCTACTACACCTTCATCTCCTCCTGAGATTGTCCCCAGTCACATGTTTGGTTCATCTCCTTCTATCACTTCATCTCCTAATGATTCTCTCGATGTTAGTCCTACTACTTCTATCAACACTCCATGTTCTTCACCACCTATTACTTCTTCGACACCCATATCTAGTGTTCCCTTAGCATCGGCATCTTTTATTTATTCTCTTGACATTGTTATGATCACTCA
Organism: Taxus chinensis; assembly: GCA_019776745.2. Lineage (NCBI taxonomy): Eukaryota > Viridiplantae > Streptophyta > Pinopsida > Cupressales > Taxaceae > Taxus > Taxus chinensis. Next base: position 69,639,813 of record CM034156.1, on the reverse strand, counting down.
TAATGGCAATTTACAACCACTCAATACACCATTGACATCTTCTACCATTCCTCCATAAGATATTTTATCACTTGTTCATATTATTGGCCACTTACAATCTCAAATCCAATCTCTCACACTGGAAAGTAAAACCTATTATGCTTCTATCATTAATAATTCTTTACATGACAATCATATTTCGAAAAATATTCACAATTCAGCAATCCCTAAGAATTTCATCATGCCTAAATTTTCATGCTTTGACAGTACTAGAAATCCGTATTTATATCTTAAACATTATTGTCTAGCTATGGCTTCCTACTCTGATGACTAGTTATTGTTAAAGGATTTCCATCATAGTCTTACTGATGTCTCTCTCCAATAGTACTCACACTTACTTTTGGATCTATTAGTACCTATTGTGAGATGGAAGTGGCCTTCCTCTAATGCTTTATACTTAAAAATGGCCTTAGAGTCACATACGATAGACTATCTGGCTTACATCAAGGAAAGACATAACCCATTGTTGATTAAATTTTGTGTTTCAACACTTGCATGCATCAGTTAGTTTTTCATCCTATTGATTTGGAAAATTAATTCATATTTTTTCGTGGCTTGATTCCCACCTTAAAACAACGCTTACAATACAATACATGTGAATCATTCACACTCTTATGCTATAAGGTCGTCAATTTAGAACAGGGTCTCATTGTTACACATGTCATAGATCCTCCTCCTAGTTCTCATGTTATTGCATCATCTAGTTCTTCTCCTCTTCAATCTATTCAGTGTTCTCCTAGGTCTCCATATCCTCCACCTCGTAAGAAAAATCAATCTTCTCGAGTGCATAAGTGTCCTATATCTCCTCCACCACATCAGACTACACATAAGGCATCTCTATCCCATCCATGAGATCCATTACACTTTTCACGTGATGTTAGACCTCATGATGTGGTTTTTCCTTTTCTTGATAAGTGCATGATTCACTTTCCCTCTAACCAACATCATCCACCTCATCACTTGTAATGACAACGCGATATAACATATTGCAACGTTCACTACATCAATGGCCATTGTGACAATGATTTTTATGCCCTTCATGATTAAATACAACAATTAGAAGACAATGGTGTCATTTCCTTTGGCTTGTTCTCTCATGAGTGGTCTTTGAATCTAATTCCACACAAATTTTTATCTAGGTCAGTTCATTTATCTCTTGCACCTACTCCTAAGGTCACCACTCATCCACCATAGCAGGTTATTATTCATGTTTGCTCTCCATCTCATGTGTTCACTATTGCAGCATCTCATCCACTAGATTATGCTCCTTCTACACAATGGCTGCCGAAGTCATTGACATATATGCTTCACATCACTGCATCACCTAGCATTTAGTTTAGTTCATACACTCATGCTTCTTATACTCCACATGCTTCCGTCGCTCCATGCCCACTTGGTCTTAGGTAGGTGATTCTTTCACCTTACTCCTGATGACACACTCATGTTCTCATGGTTTTTACATGAATTTTGAGGGATATATTACAATAATAACCTCAATCTATCTCTTGTATTACTCACTTTATTGATCTATCTATCTAGCGTACACTATCGAATCACTACCTGATGACACACTCTTACTTTATGGTTCATTCTTGGTTGTTGAGGGGTCTTATATAAATGAATCTTATCATTCACACACTAGGGGCATCTCCATTCACCTTCCCCCCCCCCCCACTTCATCATACTAACATGTGCTTAAGTACACTTCTACAACCATCTCATTCACATACTCCTCTACATCATTTATTATGCATACTTGATCACTCATCACATCTCTCTTTAAACACACTATGTACTTTTGCATCATTTATATATCACATGGTGTAATTACACTATACATTTCATACACTATCTATTAGAACATATGTTATTCCATCACTTATCTATCTATAATCAATCTACACATCACTATCTATTAGTCAACATTCACAACTATGCTATACAAATGAAATTAAGAAATATAACATATATAACACATCAACGTGATATAATAGTGATAATCATTCATATATATATATATATAAAATCAAAATATCAGAGTTACATAGTACAATTGCTAGGAGGAAAGACCCTGCATCCATATACATCATATCTCATCATCACTATCGATATCTACAATTGCGGGAGCCCTAGAACTAAAGGCTTCACTGCTCACTCTTTTCCACTGGTCACAACCCCTATATATCTCCACCTTCCAACACAATAATGTAAGCTCAATAGACTTCTTCAAATAGCAACCATGCAGCTCCATGAACCTTGCAAACACATCCTGCGTTAATAGGCCTCCACCCGCAGCCTCTCTGGTGTGTCATGTCTCCTCTCGAGCCTCATCCCTCTCACTCAATATCATTGTACACATTGCTGCCACTACCACAATTGGATCAAATATATGAGCATGCTCACCCACAATATCATCAACCTACTCTATTATCCCATATCAAATTGACTCTTTCATGATGCTCTCGCTTACGGCATCTTCACACATTTAGAGATCAAAATCACACTCGATCAACAGTAAAATGAAATGCATATTCATTTTTTATATTTCTTTTTATAGTAATTTTCTATTACTATAGTCATTATTCGTGCTCATTATCCCAATTCATACATATCATGTGATTTCAATCATTTCTCAAACATCACTACTCGAATTTTTGTCTTGTTTATGGCATACTCTTCATAATTCCAACCATTATCGTATCACACAACCACTATTATACACACTTTTAACTCGATATTCACACTATTTTGTGACATTTATCATATTACATTTCAATCACACTTACATCATTTCACTTCTAATTTCGGCTTAGCGATCATTCTCATCATCAATCCCCCTTTTTCTGAAAGGAGGCATATAATTGGGGGCACCCTATAATCCCCCCTCACACCATTACATGATTATTCTACATTTCTAATTCATCATTATCAAAAAAATTATCATACATCATGTGACATTTCATACCACTTTCTAGCGATTCCCCTGATGACCTAACCTGGGGGCAGCAAGCGTAAAATCTCTCTTAGAGTAATTGACTAATCAACACATTCAAATCTCAAGAACAAATCTTCTACATATCAAAATCATATCAATCGACACAACACAACATATTCATCCTCCCAGATGACCTAACTTGGGAGTTAGATCGTTACTTTCCCAGATGACCTAACATGGGAAGATAACTCCACATTTTCAACCGCTTCTAGATGATCTAACATGAAATCCATTCTCATACAAATTTTTAGCACCCTTGGAGTGGGGGAAATGAGACATCATTTCCTTTTCTATATTTCTCCTATATGGGATATTCACGTTTGATTGAAAAATATCAAAATGAACAATTTTTGTCTTTTGTTTGTCTGTAGTGGCTAGAGATTTTTAAGGATGTAGTTAAAGTTGGATAGTAACACTAGACCTCTCTCCCTATACTCTTCCTTTGGCGACAGTATTCCCAAATCCTCAGGTTTTTCACACTCATGAAATTGAGTTGGGAACTAATCACTTCTTAGCCCAGTCAAAATCTCCATTCACAAAAAAATCAAAATATCTAATCACTCGCAATCAAATCATCAATCTCGTTAAGTGCTCCTCATCATGGTTTATCATCTTCATTTGCACCACATGGATCGACACGTTGATCCATGGTCCATCACACTACATGATATCATTATTTGCATACTTCTACAATAGGGATTCGTCGGACTTTCTCACACGTATGTTCCTTACTTCCTTTATACTACTTGAATTTCCTTCAAATAGCATAAAGGGGGGGGGGGGATGTATACATAATATCATGCACTTACTACTATTATTATACCACCAAGTATGTTGTTTTATATGTGGATCTTGCGTAAGAAAAGTATTCACTGATGACACATTGTATAGTCAATCTTCTTGCTTAGAGTGTCTTTTATTGTTTCTACCTGTCACTTAGATATTTTCTACACCTATTTCTAGTTAGGTCACAAAGATCCTTTTTCCTCATTTTTCTCTGGACACTAGTGCCCAGGATTGGACACTAGCACCTAGGTGCTCCTGTCCAATCTGGGCGCTCTTGTCCCCTTTAATCTTGATATTATTTTGAAATTGGTAGTTAAAATTTTCATTTTTCTACTCCTATCCTGAGGTCCTATTCGGCATGTCATTTCATTAGTGTTGAAGTTCAAGTAAGAGATCCCTATATAAACAAAACATACATACCCTTATATGGGCGGACAATTTTTATCAAGGGATATCTATCTACATATCTTAAGGGACTAAATTTGGGTGTATTTTTTTGAATACACACTGCATAGGAAGGGGAATTTTGGAATTCTATCCCACACATTTGTATTTTATCTAGTTATTGCATGTTATCTTGGCATCATCGGCGTGAGGGCAACCTAGAAGCACCATTGCACACACAGTCATATAGAACTACATTGGGTCTGAGATGTAGTGCAATGTTCAGTCGTAAGTTCACTATTATGACAACTGAGGATAGTCTTACCCCTCTATTGCATATTTCTTTTCAAGATTTGATGTCGTTCTAAGGGTTTTGCAAGTCTATACTTCATTGCAGGTTTCCAGCAAGCTCGATGATCTTGGTGAGACTTCATGGAGACAAAAGGTGAACAACAATGGATAACTTGTGACCCTAAATTTGGAGTTCCAAGCATTCTCACAGTCTCATACACATGTTTTCAGTCTGTAATGTTTATATGCGCCTCTGCCCCTTTCTGGGCACCCCTGTCTAGCCTGCTCTTCCATTTCTGCACTTTTCTTAACCTTGTTGTGATGGTCCATGCATCTGTTTCATCACATTCTCCAATCCAGACTCACTCCAAGATAAGAGAAATTAAGGGAAGTTCCATATCTATTGTATTTACTTTCATATAAAAAATAAAATAATTTTCTTAGCACATGTATTTAATTGTATATCAGTCTTAGCATACTTTGCTTTTAGATTTTAATTAAATATTCAGATTTTATTAAATCGTATGCCTATGGAAAATGATTGTACATGCACCTAATGTGACAAGGTACACATAGTGTAGCCCCTTTCCTCACATGAACGTATCTAAGTTATGGACATGGTCTTGCAAGTCTTGTCCTAAGTATAAATAGGGAAACAACTAGTAATAGTCTTAATTCTTCTTAGCATGACAATGGTTTTCTAGGTCCAATTCATCTCTAGCAAGTAGATGACACACTCTCCTATCATTTGATTACTATCCACACACACAAACATGGTTCCCAAGAGGAAACCCACATACTCAAGATAATTTTTATACATTATCATTCCTATAGGGGGATTTTGCGACAATGTTGATATGCGTACATGTTATTATGGTAACATGAATTCGGGCTCTTATTTCCCTTAAGCTAGGATGTGTCATTGAGTATAAGAAACTAGGCTCATCCTAAAATCTTAGTTTTCTACATCATGAAGGTGATTACACATGAAGGGTAAATCATACGAGATTTTAATCTAAGGATGGCATGTTGTTTGGGTTTATTTCTTACGATTCCAGGGTAATTAATACAGCACACACAAGAGGTTCAATTATTGTTTTTCAGAATGGAGCACACTATAAAAGATTAATTCATTTCTAGCTAGCATATACATCTACCCCCTTAAAAATACATAATCCTAAATTAAATTAACACATATTGCCCCATGTTCATTTTCTAAACACTCCAAAATGCTAACAATTTCATTTTAATTCATACAAAGATATTCCTTTCTACCATACAAGATGTAGATTTAACAACATAGCTACAAATGAAATCAAGAAGAGCATATAGTAAAATTAGGCTAATTCTGTAAACTCGATATTAAAAAATAATTATAAGTTTATGTAAACTTCATGCATGACAAGGACAATTTTTTTTTTAAGTGACTAGTGCTATGGCACTTTATTGTGAACATAGAAATACTCTTTTTTCCAATAAATTAAAATAATACACAAAATGAATTACAACCATGTCATTTCACCATCTTCCTGTATCCTGTAAAATCATGTGAGCATGGATCAACAAACATTCTTGGCATAGATCCACCCTCCCTCTAACATGATATCATCTTGCAAAAAAATTAAGGAGAGAAAAATAACATAACAATTTTTTATATTTTCATAGCATGATTTCAATTCAAATTTAAGAGAGAGAAAGCGAGAGTAGAGAGAGAAAACTTTTCTTTTTTTACATAAGTAGAGGGGTGAAAAACTATCCTATCAATTGTTACATGCAACAAACATACATGAACAAATATATCATAATAGATTATGGTTTCCAATACGTGTCCTTTTTTATTTTATCACAAGGGAGATTAAGGATGTGTCGCATCACGCCAATATGGCATTTCATTAACCATCAATCTACAGTCTCCGAACAACATATATTAAGTCCATAGGTATGTAATCAACCACTATACTGGTCATATCCCTAGCACAAACTTTAGAGGGTCAACATGGGTCCGCGACCTCAAATAGCGTTGTTGTGCAATTTTGTCCAAGTGGCCACGGAATGGGTCCACGACCTCAAATTGCGCTGTTGTGCAATTTGGTCCAAGTGGCCACAAAATGGGCCTGCAACAAGACCACCCAACATCTTAATGATATGTTTAATGCCCCAATTGACTCTCTACTATATAGAAACAAACAAGAAAAAGGTGGATTCTAAAAACGATAAGCGGAGCTTAAATTGGATACAACTTTCTAGAGTCAGTTGGAAAATTTTGGTTATTTGTCCTTCTGAAATTAGGCTAAGTGGCCTCTAAAAGGGGCCCACTAGAAGGGTGCACAAAATCCAAATGTAACGTTTTAAATTCCCATCTTCTTCTCTAGTAAATAGAGAAACGCAAGGAGAAAACGTTATCCAAAACTGATAAACAACACTCAAATGGGAAGCATTTTTCTGAGGTCACTTGGCTGAATTTAACTATTTCCCAACAACAACCTAACCCAGGTTGGCTCTAAAATGGTTATGCAAAGTGCGTTTTTGGAGAGTACAGTTCAAATGAACCATGCAACGTGATTTTGTGTATGAAAAAGAAGAGGTTTGAGGTTTCACATCTCATTTTTGGGGACCAAGGGTACTAAAACCAAGGTGGTTTTGGATGGATTCTATTATTTTCAAGTAGGTGTCTCTACAAGAAATTCAGAGAAGTAGCGTCGAGAACCATGTAGAAAAACATGGTTATGGTTGTGTTGGAAATTTTTCAGGGTTGGGATGACAACCTCGTATAACAAGGAAGGAGTTACATTAGTTAAATTTAGGAAATGAATTTGAGAGGCTCTCTTTCAACAGCAATCTCGAGAGGAATTTTTCATATTTGGAGGGGGTTGTTTTGAACTTGAGAGAACGTCTTCTCATTGTTTTCCTCTATGGTTAGTTGGCACAAATGATAAATGCATGATAACAAGATTTCAACTTAGTTTTATTCGGTTCACGATGGAACTAAACTATAATGACATCAAAAGGAGGTATTTTCAAGGTAGGTTTAATTGGTATGATTTTTGATCTGGAATGGTTTACATGGCATAAATTTTTTTATTTTTTTCTAATCTTTCATTGTTTTACTTAACCCAAAAATTATAGATGCAAGTTACGAAAGTAAAATTTATGAGGAAGGATTAAGAACCATGCTTGCGAGGAATCAAACCCGTATGAGGGATCCAAGCTAGTGGACCGAGCCCAAATCGTGAGTCCACCCAAGAGAACTTGTTAACCAGATCACAAGCATTGTATGATTTTATTTTTTATGGGAACCAAGTTCACCTCAAATATTGTGGCAGGAAATTTTCTGTAATAGCAGCAGCTCTTTTAGGCATTTGATCAAATAATTAACACGTCGCTTAGCTTTAAACCTGCCATGGTATTTACTTATATGCCTTAAAGGAATTTTCCAACAAACTCATTTTATGCATTTCCTACAACCATGGAATTTTGTCAAATAGTTTACAAATGGCACAGGTCTAGAAGAGGTAAACTAATTGGGTTGAACACATGTTGCCTGCATTTGCTGAAACAACAATAATACTACATGAGGATGTCATTTCCTGCTATTTGACTCCACATACCAACTCAAAACATGGCTCACACCAAATAAAATAAAAAAACACAAACAATGCCCATGTCACCCACTTCCAAGCTCAATTCTCAACACTAAGCGGCAACTGGAAGGAGGAGGCGTTTGGATTGCACACGCCCGTTTAATTTGCTAAGAGCTTCAAACGCCTTTTATCTCATGCATATCCTGCAGCCATAGGAGTCCACAGGGATGTATTCTTTTGCAATAATTTGTCAAATAGTTTCAGTTCTTGTCTGGGCGTCTGTAGTTGCATAAAAAATACAGGCACTTTTCCCAAACCCGGTTTCAAAGCTTCCATTCAGGCACAGACAGGTGGGGAGGAGCCCGCAACAACCAAAACAAATAATCCTAATGCCAATTTCATAATAAAGAGTAATAGATGGTGCATCTAATATATGTAACACTCCATTCATTTCCCTCTCCCTTTTCTACAAAATTATCCATATAAAAATCTTTCATATACAATCCTTATCAATCTTTTTGTAATGACGGGTTAGAAATAATGTCTGAAAACATTCCCTGTGATTTTCTCTTTCCAATACTTATTTGATTTTTTTAATTTGTTAATAGTTTTAAAAACATTGCAAATCATAATTTACTAGTGTATAAATTATCCCAAAAAAAAATTAGTTTAATCCAAAAGATATAAATAAATATATTTAAGAATGTTAGATATTTATTTTTGGATTGGTTATGAATTATGTTGCAATTTTATTAAGAAAACATTATAATTAATGATAAATGACTCCAATTTAAGTATATTATTATATTGAAATTGGAAAAAAATTGCGAGGAAAAATATTTCAAACTCTACTATCTCTTAAAATAACAATCAAATAAATTTATACCTTCTTCTTCCACCTCTTTTTAATCAACATAAATTAGTAGAGATATCTTAAATACATTTATTTCAAAAATGAGGATAGATTTCGATCTTAAAGTTTTTATTTTTGATTTTATGTATATAATATTGATTAATAATTTTATTATTTATTGGTGATAAAAATATTTTTCAAAAAAGTTCCTAAACTATACCATAAGGTCATTGTATTATTATTTTTTATTCACTTCTCAAAATTGAAATAACCTTTCAAATAATTATCAAATGGGCATCAAATTTAATGGAGAGAATAATATTTGCACGATCACACTATTAGATCTTATCCCTTACTAACATTGTACATTATTTATCAACATAAAAGTGGACATCAAATTTGATATAGAGAATAAAATTCACACACTCATCCATTAGATACCATCCCTTGGTGTCATTGTAGAATCCATATCTACATAATAATCCCTAGTTAATGTTTATTTCTTTTGCATGCTTATAACTCAAAACATGTCTATAAGTTAGTTTTCCAAGCTTTTGTAGGTCATTTATGTGCATGTTAGTGCCTTTTGTGAGTGTGAAAACCCATCAAAGAACAATTAAAGTGATTTTTATCAGTTCTTTCTCTCTCTCTTACCCCTGTCAGAGAATTATTTTAGGTGATATGTCCTAGGGAACCAACCCATTCTGGAGGTTCTCATCAACCCGAGTCAACCACAACTTAGAGGAGTTCCCATTGTATCAACCAAAGTGAGGAGTAGCTTGTACTTCCTCATCAGGTTACACTTCAGACTGATAACAATTTACGTCTTTCCTTTTAAATAAAATAATATTCGATCATTAAAATCAGCCTTTAAAAGTAATGTAGTGTTTTTATATATTTTTTTGTAAAAATCTAATTTCATTAGACTGCATATTGTTGATTTCCTTACATATTGATAATTCTTTTGTTTTTCTCAATACAGTAAAAGTGACACAAAATAATAATCACATACTACAAAAACTTCATAAGCATAATATCATTTATTTTGTGAATGTACTAGTCCTAAGTGTTTTACACGACCCTCAAAAATATGAATTTCTATTATCTCTATTGAATTTTACACTTGAACAAATACACTTTTATAATTGCATAAACATGTATTTTTTTCAACAAAAATCTATAATCAAAATTCATACTTAACAAAACCTCAAATACAAAGATATAAGTTACTAACAAAAAGAAGACAACAATAACACCTCACATGTACTTATCAAACCCACCAAAACTATTAAAACTAAGTAATCAGTTTTACTAAAATTTTGATAAGATAAATATATTTTAACGAAAACAAGTAGAATCACTTACAAAGTAGTAGGTGGAACCACTTACAATATCTACATCCATATAAAAAAATCACTACCCTCCACTTCTGGGTCACTTTATTTAAAATAAAATAGAATAATATTATTAAAATATAAAGAGTAATCGATGACGCATTAATATATGTAGCACTCCATTCATTTCCCTCTCCCTTTTCTACAAAATTATACATATAAAAATCTTTCATATACAATCCTTATCCTCTTTCTCCAATGACGGGTTAGAAGTAATGTCTCAAAAACATTCCCTTCTAATTTTCTCTTTCCAATACTTATTTTGATTTTTTAATATATTAATACTTTAAAACAACATTACACGTCATAATTTACTAGTTAATAAATTATTCAAAAATACAAGTTTAATACAAAAGATATAAATAAATATATTTAAGATTGTTAGATATTTATTTTGGATTGGTTATAAACTATGTTATAATTATTGAGAAAAAAATTATAATTAATGATAAATACTATATTATTATATTAAAATTGGAAAAATATTATTAAGAAAAAAGATTTTAAACTATATTATATCTTAAAATAACAATCAAATAAATTTATACTCTCTTCTTCCATCTTTTATTAATCAATATAAATTAGTACAAATATTTTAAATACATCTATTTAAAAAATTAAGATATATTTCAATTTTAAAAAATTTATTTTTGATTTTATGTATATAATATTGATTAATAATTTTATTATTTATTGGTGACAAAATATATATTTTTAAAGAGTGTCTAAACTATACCATGTTAAGATATTATTATTATTTATTCATTTTTCAAAATTGAAAAAACTTTTGAAATAACAATCAAATGGACATTAAATTTAAAGGATAGGATAACATTTACACGATCACACTATTAGATCTTATCCCTTATTTCTATTATACAATATCTATCACATAAAAGTGGACATCAAATTTGATATAGAGAAAGTCGCGTCATTACATATCATCCATTAAATATCATCCTAGAATCCCTGTCACATAAAAATCACCCCTTTCAAAATAATTATAAATTATAACATAAGAAAGCTTAACAAATACTTATTGATCTAACCAAATAAAAAAACATGTGATCACCCAATTTTTTTAAATTTTTTTTTGGTGTTCCTTAGTGAACCTAGGACCTTTTTCCAAGGTATCTTTACTTAAAAGGGGGCCACTACTTATCATGTCCTAGGTAAGACAATTCCTAGTTTATGGGGAAGTGCATTCCATCACATGTTTATAGTGGGGAAGCACAATTGAGCAGATCAGATTAGATTTTGTTCCCATTCCACTTATGCAATAGATGATGTAAGTTTTGGGTGCACTGCATGATGTAAGTTTCCATACCTAAAATTCTCTATTAAATATTGGCTCCACTAGTGAGAGATAAGCATAACTTCCCCCCCTTGTTGGATGGGAATTGAATCACTTCTTATGGAGATAAGAATGAAGAAACAAAGTTGCCTTTTGCTTATCCATTGAAAGGCCCACTTTCTATCGGGAAACACACAATGGTGTTCTCACCTTGACCTACTAGTGCATAAAGTGCATGTGGACACGCCTTTGAAGAGTCTAGGTTCAAGGAATCTAAATTTATTCCACGCTATAGTTTTTGGAAAAATAAATTTCTCCCATTCAAAGGGAATGCCCTAGGGACTACGCAATAAGTAAGGACCAAAAAAATCCAAGTGGCTATTCCCAAGAGAGGATCCTTGAGAGAATCTTCGGTAAGTGTCGTAGAGATCCTTTGGTTCTCACACGTGTAAAGATAAGAATCTGAATTTCTTTCTAGCTATGTCCTAACTTATATTGGGCATTAGAATTTAATTTAAATAAAATTGGGTATTAGAATTTAATTTGGAAACATGATTAAAAAGGTGGCAGCTGCTATGCTGTTGCATTTAAAACCGATTAGTTTGCACGGCAGGTTTGATTAAGATTACAAAGATCCCTATATAAAGACCACTCTCCTAAATGTTCATGACACGTTTTTAGCTTTTCCCATCTGAAATTTTCTGTTTTAGAGATTTGATTGGCCTAAAAAGCAATTGTTTTTAGAAATACAGATACGGTGGCTTAAAACGGGCAGTTGTTTGGGAAGGAAACTATATTTGGAGAGCTGCGTTGGGGGCTATATATAGGAAACTGAGAGTGCTTAGGCCTTAGAAGGCAAGGTTTCTGTTCATTCTAATGTTATGCACTGGGTTTTTTTTCTCTAATTTGGGTTGAGATCTGAATTATAGTCTTGCATTCGGTCTGTGGAGGTTAAAGACCATTTGGGTAGTTGTTTATTGCATGTTGGTGATTGAATTTAGTGCTTTTGAAGCCTGATTTGAAGGTGGTGGTGGTGTTTTTGATATAGTTTTTGAGCGATAACCAGTCATGGAGGGGTCAATTTTGCCATGCAAGAGGTCTGCTGAGGATGAAATCTCAAAGAAGGCTCCAGCCAAATTTATGAAGGGATGTATTGATCCAGTCCAAGCGCTAGCCAGTGCTCGCCATGAATTTGGCGAGCATGGAGGTGTGAATATGTCCATAGAAGCTTCTGCGACCTTCACGGTCATGGAGCCTGAGACAATGAAGAGAATGTTCAGTGGGGAGCTTGGTCCAGATGGGGATTTTTACATCTACAGCAGGCATTTTAATCCAACTGTACTGAATCTGGGTAGGCAGATGGCTGCTTTGGAGGGGACTGAGGCTGCTTATTGCACTTCTAGTGGTATGTCTGCTATATCCTCTGTTTTGTTACAGCTATGCAGTAATGGAGATCATGTTGTAGCATCTAACTGTCTTTATGGAGGAACCCATGCACTTTTAGCACATTTTTTACCCAGGGCTTGTGGTGTAACAACAACTTATGTTGATATACACAATCTTGATGATGTCAGAAATGCAATAAAACCATCCACCAAGGTCTTGTATTTTGAGTCAGTGTCAAATCCAACCCTTGCAGTTGCAGACATCCCAGCTTTGTGTGCCATTGCACATGAAAGAAATGTCAAGGTGATTGTGGATAACACTTTTGCCCCTGTGGTATTAACCCCTGCAAAATTCGGTGTTGATGTTGTTGTTCATAGTCTTTCCAAATATATTAGTGGAGGTGCAGATGTTATAGCTGGAGCTGTATGTGGGTCTGTAGAACTGATAAAATCTATGATGGATCTTCATCAGGGATCTCTTATGCTCTTGGGACCCACCATGAATCCCAAGGTGGCATTTGAGATCTCTGAAAGGCTTCCCCACTTGGCATTGAGAATAAAGGAGCATTCTCATAGGGCATATACATATGCAACTAGGATGAAAAAATTGGGACTCAGAGTCATATATCCTGGCCTGGAAGACCACCCACAGTATGCCCTTTTCAAATCTATGGTTAATCAGGGTTATGGGTATGGGGGTATACTCTGTCTTGACATGGAGACTGAAGAGAGGGCTAATAAGTTGATGCACCACCTACAAAATTACACACAGTTTGGGCTTATGGCAGTGAGCTTGGGGTACTATGATACCTTGATGTCATGCTCTGGTAGCAGCACTAGCAGTGAAATGAGCGAGGAGGAAAAGGATTTTGCTGGGATTTCTGAGGGCCTGGTTCGAATGTCGGTCGGTTACACTGGAACTCTTGAGCAGAGATGGAGCCAATTTGAGAGTGCTCTCAATAGGATGAATGACTCTGCTAAAGGCTATAATTAAATTGTGCAAGCTTAGGTTCTTTTGCCACATATATAGGACTAGGTGTGACTTCCTGTGAATAAGCTGTAAGTACTGCGATTGCATATAACTGCAGTTCTTCTTGGAGAACCCTTGTAAAGGTGTGATAGTGTTTATGAAAGACAAATATGTCTATGTACGTTCTTATCTATCATTTCAAATAAAAACTTGCTTTCTGTTATAAATGCATGATTATGTTGGTTAATCACGCAGGGTCAATTTGTATGATCTATGGGTTATGGCCAACAGGCAGGGTCAATTTGAATTATCTTTATTCTTTGCTATTGGAAATGGTTAGGGCCAGTCAGAAATTTGAACATCTACAATGATTTTTTGAACTAGATTTGATAAATTTTGGAATGCATATCTGTTGTTGAGCCTACTCATGGGCAGAATCTGTTCAATGGACAACTCTGTTTTCAATGAAACATTGCATGCATTAGGTCAGTAGTGGTTTAGAGCGTTTTTTATGTTTCAATTTTTCCTCTTGTACATTTTTTAACCATAGATATGATGTAATTGAGGGGTATCAAAGTTAGTTCTCTCCCTCGGATAATTACTTTTTCCAAATAGGGCGATCTGATCTTTATGTATATCCTCGTAGTTCTGTCCAATGTGTATTGCCAACTTCTGCTTTTGAGCCCTAGATTCTGATATTTACACGTATACTCTGTATTCAAACAGGTTTATGAATGTATGATATATATGTAAATTGTTTGTAATACTCTGTTTTTGCAGAATATTTGTATATGTTCTGTTTCTATTGAATTTGTTAATTTGTCTGATGAGCCCAGCTCCTAAAGGCTAGTAAGAATTATGAGAGATTTTGCTCTTGATTATTTTCCTTGTTTGAACTTGAGGTTTTCCAAGACGGGGAAATTTCAGTAACCATTTTGTACCTTGACAGAATTGTTTATGATAGTGTCGTTGAATATTTGAATATGTTCTGTTTCTATTGTATTGTTTTTTACTAGTCTAGTGAGCACAACACCTAGAGGCCTGCTGAATTTTTATTTGTTTCATTGTACACGAGGTATTCAAAGACGGGGAAATTCGAGCAACCAGAATGTGTTATTATGGAATGCCCTTTCCACTGTTAACATTGTAGTGATTTCTTGTTTAGGACAGTCCCATGAAACAATCAATGTTCGGTTTTCTTTTGTTAATGTGGATGCACTTTTTGTTTTTTAAAGTTGAAGGTCGAGATTTGTATTCTCTTAAAGTAGCAACAAACAGGCAAATTGCCGTGTTTCCTTAGACCTAAAACTTGTTCATGTATTCAGACCTGTTTCAACATTCAGAAGGACAAATACTGAAGTGTCTGTTAACAAGCCTACATTCTGCATGTGAAGGCATAGAGCTTCATTAGTTCAGATTTCTTCATCGTTGGTGTATTTTTAGTTAGCATATGTGTGGTTTTGGTTTATAGTTAATTTGCAATGCGTGATTAACTGAGGAAATTCTGAAATATGGAAACTTTGATTTAAAATTAACTTCTTATTTTTGGCACAATAATTCCTCGACCGTGACCCCACTTTGCACTTAAGCTTAACTTTTGGGATAATTGTAAATAATTGTGAGTCCTTTCTTATTGCAATAATGGTTTAATGAATTGAATTATTCACACCCTTGGTGAGAATGGACGTTCCCCATCTCAAGTGTGGTTAATTGCGAAGCAATATGGTTATATTCCACTTCTTTAATTTTTCCTTGGAATTGGAAATCGAGTTTTAGATAATTACTTAACGGCAAAAACAATGCTTGGTTGGGTCTCACTCCACAACAAGTGAAATACTCTTTCATGTTGAGGTGTATTTGATATGATCCTAATCAGTCTATCAAGACTTGGAAGAAATCCAAAGTCTGAGCTCAGTGTCATTCATCGAAAAGATCTATGTCAAGAAAGAGGTCTGAGTATACTTTATGTTTGATCATTTCTCCATATCATTCTTAGGTCTGTATCAAGTGCTGAAGCCATGTATAGAGGTATGTGACTGATAGTAGTAAGTTTAAAGGCTCTACCCTGAATTTGTGTTACCGTGATGTGAGAGTATTGATAGGTATTAAGTCATCAAGAAGAAATGGTCTTTAGAAGTCTTGGTCTGAAGAAGTTAAAAATTTGAGTCTTGGGTCAAGAAAAAAGATATCATGACCTATGTTAGCTTCATTCAGGAATCATGTGAGATACTGAAGACTTATTACCATGATAACCCATATATGTGTCTGATATCTGCTGAAAGATGCTAAAAAGTTTGTACACGTAAGATATTAAGGTATTATCTGAGGAGGATGCAGGGTCTGCAAGAAAGCCCTATGAAGAATAAAATGAAGTCTAAAACAGAGTATTCAGGGTTTATATGTGATCTCAAGTTCTACGTAGCAGTGTTTGAGCATCAAACATGATCGCAGAGATGAAGGTATGTGTCTCAATGTTTGACAGTAAGTTTCTTATGAGATAGGTTGTGCAAGTCAGAGATTCAGTCCATTGGTTCATGGTTCATGTTGTCTCAAGCATGATCATGCATCTTGGGAGTAGTGTGAAGATGTGTATCAAGTTGTTGCTTATGCATAAGGTCAATATAGTTTGCACCACCCTGACAGTACAGACTGATCTAGATGCATTTCAATGTGGCTGGAATTCATCTGCACCACTTATTAGGGTGCAAATAACACACAATGATCCATAATGGAAATTCATTGCCTTTGGAAAACCTATATGATAGTGAGTGAAGCGTAAATAATTAAGAAACATAAGCCATGGCAGGGCGAATATTGGATATACCCACATTAAAAATCATCTTCAGTTTTTTTTAATCAAACAAATGCTGAATCAATTATTCAAATAAAAAAAAGAAATCATTCTTTTCTGCAAAAAGATATCATAGCATGATCATAAAAGTCCTGCTTATCATCTCCATGATCGATGAGTTAGTCATCCCAAACATATAGGAAACTTCATCATGCTCAGGAATTTCTATATATTGTCATTCTTGAATCAGGTGAGGATTGACTAGAATATTTTTTCCCATCAATGAAATTATTTTAGTGCCCGTAAGGAAATAATTTTTAATTTCAAAGATAAAGCCAACAACATCCCAGATGATGTTGCTGGTACACACAGGATTATGGTATGTAAAGGAGCAAAGACGTCAAGATCTGTGTCATCATACTTGGGAGTTACATCTTGCTAACCATTCAAAGCTTTCTATCTATTTCTTTACCACTGAAAAGTGTTATGAGGCATCGAATTACTTTAACATCTGCAGTCCTGTACTACAGCTATGGCTGTTATTTAGTGGCAAGAGAATGCAGTAAGATAAGGTAAGATGCTGAGAACTTGAGATGTCTAGGGATCTGGCAGAGTTTTTGAGACAGCAAGTTATACACACAAGATCCAGGTCATGAAAGCCAGGTGCAAGTCTTGGTTGTGATTTGATTACATTATAGAGAAAAACAGAAGACCCAGAAATCCAACAAAAGAAACTCATAATTGGAGGAATTTCTCTGAGGGAATCAAAACAACACTCGATCACAAACTGCTAACATGAAATATTAAGATTAACTTTTGTACGAACAATGATTGGAAACATTCCATTGCCATATATAATGACGAAAACTGCAGACAATTTAAAGAAGTTGGAATGTTCATAGCTTGTGAAACGAGAATGTATGTTATCTTGCTGTTTTAAAGGGAGAACAGTGGCCCTTCTACCACATCCTGCCTCTGAGAAGAATCCTTTTCTTCCTATGGTGAGCCTTCTTAGTTTTCTTCCTTGTCCAGTCCTACTTAAAACCAAATTCGATGATGCTATTTTGGTTTGATTATCATCTCCTTTCTCTGCAACTATTGGATTATCTCCTACTACTGCTGAGCAAACGGTCACATAAGAAAGATCAGGCAATGTACAATTTTCCAAGTCACAGCCAATAAAGTTTCCCCTTGGAAACTGTCAAAACGCCTAAGAATTTCGGAGATGGTGGAAGGTTCAAAATACTTGCTTAATTCCAAATTTAGCAAATGCCAAATTCTAGTGACCAGGCAAGCTCCAACAAGTATTTGCCTCCTTGCATATTGTTGCTGATTAAACATAATTGAAGCTTGGAAAAATGATATCAAAACCTTACAAGCAGAAAGTTTCCTTCTGCAGATGGAAGCGGCCTTCAGAATTCTTTAAGATCTTTTTAGACACACCTTGTATGCTTTTGTATGCTGTGTCAAACCTTTCTTGTCCAATCATCTTCTGCCTGTTACTGTGTTATTTCATTGAATTCAGATTGTATAAATCATCCAATACCTCCGAAATGTAGTCATTTTTGTTGCATGTTTGGAGTGAACGATGACACCCAAATGTCCTAGGAAAGGCAAATCCCTCCTAATGTGGCTAGTCTTTCTACAAATTTGAAGTTGAACAATGACAGTCAAGTGTGACCGGAAATTTGTTTTGAAGGTGTTTAAAAATAACCCAATTGGTGGTTCTTTGGATATGTTTATTCAATCAGAAGAGTACCCTTGATCTTGTAAAGCTTGTATATGATCTTTTTTTTTCCCTTTATGCTTTAGTTGGTTGCTTTGTCGGCTGTCTCCTTCGGGGTGGCCATGATTAGAACTTCAGTCTGATAATTGAGAAGCTTATGGCTTGAATGTCTATGGAAACAAGAATCTGTCGAAAGCTTGTATGGTGGCTTCAAGGATCTTGTGCATGCT
This sequence comes from Taxus chinensis, assembly GCA_019776745.2. Taxonomy (NCBI): domain Eukaryota; kingdom Viridiplantae; phylum Streptophyta; class Pinopsida; order Cupressales; family Taxaceae; genus Taxus; species Taxus chinensis. Next base: position 69,621,094 of record CM034156.1, on the reverse strand, counting down.
GACCGAGCTACAAGTAGAGCTCTTTGGGTTTGTTGTAACAGCCTGGTTGTCTTCTCCCCATGGCTTGAGGAGTTCTTAGCTGAGATATGGGTTGCACTAAACTATTCCGTCAAGACTGATTCCTGTGCCTGCAGTAATTAGTTGTGACCGTTTAAAAGGTTTCCCATACGTTTGAGAAATTTATATGTTATGTTCCTCGGCCTGTTTTGAGCTTGCTTAAGCTCAATTTCGCTAAGTGACTGTCCACAAGCTTAAATTGTGATGATGGTTGCACCTTACTCTGTGAATAGGAATTCGCAAGCACCAAAGTAGCTTGAGGTGTGTCGTGAGCTTGCAATCCCTGCTCCTCTACCGAACCAAAGGGGAGAACAACTTGAAAATAGTTGTAAGACTATTTTGATGGGGTGGGACGAATTCTGGTCTTGTCTTTCTTTCAGATGACCATTCCCTCTGGTGATCAGAAGAATTAAGCCTGATTTTTCGCCATAGGCCACTAGAGGCTAGATGCCATGGTCTGAGCTCAAATGTCGGTTTCAGCTCAATTTTTGCAGAAGTTCACAGTTACATTGAAATTGTGGAGTTTATGAAAGACAATATCCTTGACAAATTGAAGCTATGGGATCCTAGTTGATGGTGAAGAAACTAGAGATGGAATTGTGATACAGCTGTCGGACATTATAAGACTTTCATGGAGTGTTACAAGTGTTTTTCCCGCGACATCAATATAAGAGAATAAAATTCTAGATGGAATTTCCATTCCCCACTTTAGATGTGGAAAGCTTTACTTCGGAAAATTGTAGGAAGTGCCCTATAGAGCCCAAAAGGGGATCAGTTTTACTGCTCTTTAGGGCCTGTAATTCAACATTCAGATCAACTACAGCCTAAATGCTTGGCTGACATTTCGTTCTATTCTAAGGCTTAAGAAGTGCTTGGCATTAGATTGTCTCTTTTCAAACCTAAAAATTCAATATCTACGGATTGTGCATCTTGATTTACATGACATTATTAAAATTAATATTTTATATTTGTGGGAAACAAAAATCTTGTAATATTGATGGAGACCTAGTTAGGGTCCTCAATGAAGAGCCTCCGCCTTGGACTATGCAACCCTCAGCATTACGCGCAAAAAACATAGACAAGATATATAGTCAAATACAAATGGGAAAGAAACAATAGAAACATGCATTATACAATCATCCAGAGGAATATCACACCTAGACCAATAGCCAACGATGAAGTTGTGTCAAATCAGATCATTATAATCAACCCGCTTACACCTTCATTCACTTTACTTCGAGCCTTAGGCTCACATCACACTCTACGGATTCACTATAACTCTCATTGAGCTCCCATTGAACTAACTTGCTAAGACAATCGGGCTTTGTTTATATAGGCATACAAGCCATCCAATGAGACTAATAAAATGACAAACTAACACAAAGACAAGGCCCAAAGGACCCATTACATGACTTGAAACATAATTAGTCGGCTTCTCCAAATCCTTGTGGCATCAATTTGGCTCCATGGTTATTTGTGGCTTCAGCTTGGCTCCGTGGTTATTTGTGGCTTCAACGTGGCTCCGTGGTTATTTGTGACTTCAACAACAGTTTCACTACTTTGCGGCTTCCAAATAGACTCATAGTGTTCCATGGCTTCAAAACAAACATGTAGTATCCTGCAACTTCAAAACAGACTTGTAACATTCCTCGCCTTCAAATAGTACTTCATGGCTTGAATTATGTGGCATGCTAACATCTCAAAACTCACTCAACAATCCGCCAACAACACACTCCTACACAACATGGCCCACCAACAACAGAAAACCAATTTAACTATTTTTGGTTGATGTAAGATGCCATGTGATCCTAAATGCTCCTACATCATACACCTCAAGTAATTATGAGAATTTGATCTGTTGATCAAGCCATCAAAATGTCATGTCTTACGGCATCCACAACACTCAATGAAGTTGTATCCTTAACACCACTTCCTTCTATATCTATATTATCCCAGGAGGTAGAAGCCTCTCTGATATCCCTAGGTTCTCGAGATTTCTAGTGTGCCCTATGTCATTGCACTCACACCTGTTATTGCCCAAGCTCCAACATAACATGGGCATAGTCTCTTTGAAGTGTCAAATATCTATCTATAAGTTTTTTGTACACATCTACTCCAAGATTCATGCTTGGATATTTATCTAACTCTATGCAATGGTCATCTCTCTCACTAGTACAACTCTATATGACACTATAACTAGATCAAAGAGTGGGTCATGCTCCCAAGCAATATCATCTATGTGCTCCAAAAAACCAGCACCTATAATATCATATGGTATATTTAGTGTTAAAGTGCGGATGAACCCATCAATAATATGTTACCATTATGTGTCACTTCCAATCACATATTAGAAGATCAGACACAATATTAGCCAATATATCAATCCAACTACTCAATCATATGGCACATTTACATTTTCAAGGACAAATTAAAAACATAAAACATAACTAAAAATAATTATGTTGTGCAATATATGTAGGTTTGTATGTGATTGGGGGTATGGGCCTTGCATGTGGTAGTTGTTCTCCTCCCATGCCTCCATGTGCTGAAAGTGGAATCTGTGAAACTACCATTAAACTAGAAACACAAGTGGCCATCAAAATAAAGCCACCACTAATTATATGTTATAATAACTCATACATCATCTCCCACAACCACTACAATCGTTAGATCCCTCTCCTTCGTGGGCCTCGATGCTAGGGCCTCTCCATTAGACCTTGGTCTCTAGACATCTATGTGTGTGGCTCATTTTGTCCACCTCCATATATAAGGTGAGGCACAACCTATCGAAAGCCCAAACTTCCTCATGAACACTTATACTGAAAAAGCTTTACTGTTAGAAGAAACCAAACCTCAATCCTCATAGTCACATGATCATTGATGTGACAAAGCTCCACCCCATCCTCAGCTCACTTAGGATAATCATGGTTCTCATTCCACACTATACTACCTAGATTCAATATATCTATAAGGCCCAATATGCCATCATTTCAATTACTTAAAGCAGGGGTACCACTCACCATTCTATAAAAATATTAGAATGTTCCCACTCTATATGAGGGCTCTCCATTAAACAAACAACCACAATATGCTCATAATCCAACCATTAATCATAGAAAAAATTGAGTGGTATAAGTCACACCCAAAAATGCAAGTCACATTGAGTTGAGAAGGCCTTGAGAAAAGGCTGACTCACTTGAGGAGGGCGTCAAAATACTTGCATACTTGCATACTTGCATAGGAAAGAAACAATGCCAAAGAAAACAAAAGCCCATGGAAAATTAATCTATAACAATGTCGTGATCAAGGTTTTCATAGGCATTGTTTAAGTAATCAACATAGCTCTTCTCCCTGAAGCCACCGTTATCCTCTCATATCTCGTGTCCTTCTCTCGCTTGTAGTTGTAGTGTTTTTGACCAGCTCGGCGGTGATGGTGGCAATTGTGGCACTGGGTGGGCTACCCCCGCCCAGGGGAAATTCCGGCAGTTAGAGCTTGTCATCTTTTCCCGCCACCAATTGTAAAAAATTGAAGAAGAAGAACAACATGAGTAGTAACATGATGGGTGGGATCATATCTCGGACACAAACCACCCCTCTGCTACTAATGGTTGGGGGATAAGCAAGATAGTCCTCTGCCTCATACCCTTTTCTTTTAGAGCGTCCCCATTTGAGTTGTGGTCTGATGTTGTTCAACGAGTGGGAAAAAACATTGCTTATTGGATTACCAAAGCCCTCTCTCTTGCAGGGAAATTACATATCTATTCCAATGTCCTAGCTATCCCCAGTGTCTATTATTCTTCTTGTTGGGCTCTTTCCAAAGCAGCATATGCCAATCTAGAAAAATTTCTCAGAGACTTCTTATGGGCTAACTTTGAGTGACATAAAGAGTTTCACAAAGTGACATGAGACATTTGTTACAGTCCCAAAGAAGCAAAAGGTTTGGGGATTTTAGACATCAACCTCCAAGGAACCACCCTCAATGCCAAATGGATAATTCAAAGCCTTGAAGGATCTAAAGCATGAGAAATATTTCTCAAATATTGTATCAATCAAGCAACCCCTTTCGACTGTTAAGTGTGGAGAGGACTGGGATTCCAAAGTCTCCTTCTTTCACCTATGCTAGTGAAGATATGCGACACTTTGGCGGCCAAAAACATATGGAAATCTTAGGAATCGCTCAAATCCAACCTCATTTGGGTGGGGGATACTTTCAAATCGGGACTCTCAATTAACTCTCTCCCTTTGGTGGTCTCCAATTCTTAATTCCATAATGTCTAATTTGTTATATTGCCTTGGATTAAAAGTCTTTGACGTTTTAAATGGGGAATTAGATTAATTGGTGACATATTCTACAAGGCTTTCAAGGATTATTGCCATGAGATATGCTTAAAGCTAAATTTCAGCTCAAAGATGAGGATGCATAGTTTATTTCAAAAAGTTACAAATTTTGTACTTAATACTTGCCTACACAAAATTGGGATTTCCTCTTATGTTCCCTGGTTCAGAGATTAACATTAGTCATTGGCTACCCTTGTTTGTCACTACAAACTCCATATCGGTTATCACATCCTCGTCATAAAGCATGTTGTGGGTGACCCTTTAAACCATCGTTGGGATCTCAAGTCCAGGGATGGGATCTGGACTAAAAGGTTTGACAACATTTGGAAAGATCAAATTGAGCCTAAAAAAGCCCACTTTTTATGGTGTCATTTATATCAGGGTCTCTTTGTTGGAGAAAGACTCAAGCACATAATGTTGGCCATTATGTGGTTGTGTTTTCATTGATGTCAACCCCCATTGATGGAAAATGGTGTCATGTGTGTCTCCCTATGATGTTGTTTAGGTGCCAAACATGTTGATTGAGTGGTTTGGTGAGTTGTCATGGTGTCTTGGAACATGGTTGAGTGAGTTAAGTCATGGTTTGAGTCTTTCCAAGTGTGTTGCTAAGTGTCATGAGGTCAAGCATGGTCCTAATGACGTGTTTCAGGTGTATATGGGTCTGAATTGAGTCATTATGGTCGAGTCATGAGTTGTGATGGTTGAGTCAGGTCATTCCATGCTTATTTATAGCCCTAAAACATGTAGAATGAGGTGGAGATGTAAGTTTTGGACCAAATCAGTCTTGTTGGAGCATGGGAAAAGCATGGTGGTAGCATACTCGAGGTGTGTGATGAGTTTTAGGTCAGAATCCAGAGGTTAGATGCTTATTTGAGGTCCTTGGGAAGCTACAGGTGAGAAACAGATAGTTTAACATAGGTAAATGAGATTGGATGGAGAGTTTTAGATCTATTTGGGATATATGGTGATTATGGACAGTTAGAGTAGGTTGTCATGGTGCTTCATGCCAAATTTTAGGTCATTCTTCATAATGCATTTGAAGATATGCAAGTTTTAGCAAAACTTAGTAAGTTTGAATGTGTTTTTAGAGAAAAAGTTGGCATCCTGATGATCGTTGTGGACTGTGCAATTTACATGCAAACCTGAGATATTTGGGGTATTTTCTTAGGTCAGTTATGCAACTTTCACAAAAAGAATGAGGTGGTTTGATTGTCACGTTGTTATGAAGGATCGTTAAGAAGATAAAGTGTATTGAAACCGTAACTAAACCCTAACTAGGAGCAACTTGCAGAAGAGTGATTATATCAGCCATGTTTTGATTCCTTTTGAAAAAATGATGTTTGGGTTGTTGTAGAGGACTCTTTGAGCTTTCCAGAAATGTATGATAGAGTAGGTGATAGTGTATGGGCCACACCTAAAAAGGTCAGTTTCTGAAGAAGAGTGTTTTGGAACAAGGTTTTCCAAAGGAGTAACATGCTAGATTGACATTGTGGAATGTATGAGAGTTGATCTTGATGTCCAAAGAGGTTTCAAGACAATTTTATGCAGGTACATTGTCAAATGAGCTCCATTAAGGTTGACCGGTCAAAGGGTAGTTTTGAGGCCATAAAAAATAGTGTTTAGTAAAATGAGCATAACTAGAGCTACAAGTGGAGTTTGAAGATGATTCAAGTTGTGTTGGAAATAGGATTAAGATATATTTCCAGTGATATGAGGGTTGTCTCATGATTATAGATTTGATGTGGTTTCCAGATCAATATTTGGACAAAAACATTTTTTCCAGTGCAAGACAGGATATGATCTGTTGGACGTCTTCAGAAGTTTGAAGCATGTGATGGATTATTTGATACTTGATATCACCTGGAATGTGAATAGGGATGACTTTAGCACCCAATTAATCCATTTAGAGATCTTGAATGTTCGTAGAAATTTTTTTCTTAGCTTATATTTGAAAACACATTTTTGGGTAGGTTGATTTGGTGAAAACAAATGTGACTGTGGTTTGAGAAGGTGAGTGTTTCAAGGCTTCTAACTTTCTTAAAAGTATTATAAAGGTTATATAATTTCCATTAAGTGGCTACATGATATGGTTTGGTTTAATTGAAGTGATTTGGTGGCATGATGATTTTTTTAGGGCCTTGAAGGGTGTAGGAAACAACAGTTGTGAGATGAATAAAGAGCACTGAGCCCATTAAATGAAATAATTTGATTAGTTGAGCTAGCTTGCTACCATGTATGAATGATAAATGCTATTTTAAGCATGTGTAATGATTTATGGGTCATGACTAAGTATGGTTTTGATGTTAGGGCATTTTTATCTTTGTGCCCATGGGGATTTGAGTCATTTTTGGAGCATGTAATTAAGGTTTTAGCCAGGTCGAACTACTTGGATCACTTGTTATTGTTACGATTTGTATTTGGGATTTTTTTTATTATCTATGGGTATAGGAGAAGGAGGGAAAGAGTTTGAGTTTGAATTTGAAATGAAGAGGAGCTTATAAAAGCATTGTTTTTGGTGCTTTTGCAAGATAGTCTTGCATGGGTGAAGAGTGTGACCCATACGTGAGTGAACTACAAGTATGAGGGAAGAGTTTGAGAGATGGTCAAATGTGTTTCAAATTGAGGATATTTTGACAACATGTGTGCAAGAGATTAGAAGTAAGACAAGGTAAGAAGGAAGAAGATAAAACAACATTGAAGACCTAAGGTTTGTCCTAGGGTTTGTGAGCTGAATAAGTGATCTACATCAGTTGTGGCGGCAATAATATTAGAGATTAAACATCTTCATGTGGTTGAGTTGGTGTTTGGTTATCCTAGGTGGTTGTAGCCTCCTTTTGGAGTTGGTTCTTCACTAAATTAGGGGTTGGTGCTCCTTGTAGGGTTGGTGCAATACTAAATCAAGGGCTAATGCACCTCGTGGGGTTGATGCATCACTAAATCAAGGGTTGGTGCTCCTTGTGGAGTTGGTGCTTCACTAAACTTCTTTGCTTTGTGTAATATAAGCAGAGTTTCAGTGGGTTTTTTTCCTCATGATGGTTTCTCACTTATATATTGTGTTCATGTGTTGTGTATCTTGTTTCATACTCTTATGATTGAATGTTGCACATCTTAATAAGATCACATGGTTATGAATGATGAATGTATGGTTTAAGTAAATGAAGTAAAATTGTTATATGACTGATTCACCCCCCTCTCAATCATTGTGCTTCCAATAATTGGCATCAGAGCAGGTCTTTGAGAAGTAAGTTTCACCACTTGAAGGAGATCCTACTAAAGCACATGTATGGAACATTGTAAATCTCAAGATGGTGTGAATCCATTGGTCAGATCGAGAGCTTGTTTGAAACCCTTAGGGTTTGACATATGGAAGTCTATCTATGAAGTTTGTAGTCCCTCTTCATCAAGAATAGTTGATGAGAAGTCTCATGGAGAAGAAAAAACAAGTTATTGTGTTGATTTTGAAGCAAAACATTCAAATGGTGAGGATGAAGACCTAGTAATTGATGACGAAGTTGATCTAGAAGTTGATTCTAAATTATATGACTTCAAAGAAGATTGTTAAGCTGTTGATGATGCCCTAGGATTTGAACTTGGGGTTATACATGAATCTCTTAGTATAAAGGATGGTGCAGATGTGTTTGGGTCTTTGTAGGAAGAAAGATCTCATGATGATCTAGTCATGATGACAATAAATGATGTGATCATTGTGAAACCTATGACAGAAAGGACAAAGTATGAAGTGCAAATCAGTATAGTTGGATCTATGAATTTGATAATTCATGGAAGGTTTGAGGCCAAAAATGGTTTGATTCTTCCAAGAGAACATCACGGTTCATCAATTCTTCAAATAAGGTATGAGATTTGTTTTGAGTACTCCGTTTCATTCAAGCTAAGGGGTGATAGGGAAATTAGCAAGTGGGAGGAGTATAAGTGTTCAAGATATGAGATTGAGTTATGTACTTGGTAATATGTGTCATTGAGTCTTGTTGTATGAGAAAAAGTCTTTAGTGTCTCATCATGTGTATTGACCATGTCTTGAATATGTATATTTTGTCAAAAGAATATGTGTGTGTCATTGGTTGCGGAAGAAATCATGAAGTGAGTCCAAGTCTGGATCTGAGATCTCAAGGTTTGTTTATGCATCTCATGTTGAGAAAAGAGTTTGAAGAATGTCACTATCATGATATGAGGTCTGTCAAATGGTCAAAATTCTAAGTCTTGTCAAAGGTGGACTTGTGATTCATGTGTGAGTAAGTGTCACCAAGTGAGTCATGTGTAATGAGATCCTTGCCTCGGGGGGAGTCACATCTGTTAAAGTGAAAATACATTCATCATGCTCATCCACAAGGTCTATTAGTTGATATTAGAGTTTTGAATTGTCAATAATGGCTTCTCAGTCTATTTGTTGTATCTTCAAGTAGGCACCAAATTTATAAGAGTGTGTCATCAAGTTAGAGAATCTATTGTAAGTTTTTGTCAAAGATGAAATTTTGCATTCAGTTCAAAAGGATTCTAAGCATCCTCCCAATGGGAGTCATTGACAGAGTATGATGTGTTAAATGATCTCAAAATTATGATTTCTCATGAAGGTGTCCTCATGTCTAAATATGTTCATTATGTCATTTAAAAGGTCATGATATGTCTTATGTGCCTTAAAGCCCATGTTTATGATAAATTATGGTGGTCTCTGTGTTAAAGAAGTACTCTGTGAGGTCTTGCTATCATAGAAAGTTGACCAAGAGGTTTGGAGTTTCCAAAAATGTCAAGAGTCTGTTGTCAAAAGAAAGGTTGAGGACTAGAATTCACTATGCTAAGTTATTATTGATCATGGCTTCACTATTGTTAGTACTTTTGATGTTCTCAAAGATAGGGTCGGGTCTATGATGTCAGTTTGAAATGTCATGTCATATTACTACAATACTCTCTGTCTAAGTCATGTAAAAGAGTTCAAAAGTATGTCATTATGATTAAAATATGTCAATAAAGTATGAAAGTATGTGTAGTCCCTTTCTCTGCAAAATCTCAAAGTGTGAGTCACTATATAAAAAATCTGAGTATGATCATTGGATGTTAAGAATGATCTTCATGTCCTTGCACAAAGTTGAAAGGTGCTAAAGTGAAAGAAGGTTGCATTTATGGAAGACAAGGTATGATCATGCCACTCATGAAAGCTTTACTATGGACTGAGGTCAAATTGGTGTCTATTACTTGATAAATGAAGGGACTATGAATGTGTATGATGTTCCAATAGTATTGAAACACTTCAATTAAGTATCTTCAGGAGACAAAGCCCTTGTAACATGTATCCTTGTTTAACATCATGTACTTCATGAGTTTTCTCTTTTTAAATGATCTTCATTAAGGTACTGTAGAATGAGTGAAGGCTTGTCTATGGTTTCAAATGTGTTGATAACCTAGTAGTTACTTACGAAGGTTGGTATGTCCCATGTGATCAAGAAGAGGCAGTGTAAAGAGCTATATTGTATGCTATAGTTGAATTAGGGTCCCTGTCATGTTAAAGGAGGCATTCTCAGTGGTTGCAGAGGTTAGGAGACTTCAAAATGACAAAGTGAACTGAGATGACACTCTATAGGTATGTTCTAGGTTGAATCTTCATCAAGGAATCAAAGTGATGTTAGAAAAGTTGTTACAGTGAGGTATCTTAAGAAGTTGTAGTGGTTTTTGCCAAGAAAATGCAGGACAAAAGGGTCTAGACATACTACAAGTCACCATCATGAATATCTCTAGTGTATAACAATGTGAAATGCAAGATACAAATGAGAAAAGGCTAAATTAATTGATCTATGTCATGAATAAGGTCTATCACGGTCTCACCTTACTATCAAAAGAAGATTGATTGGTCCTTTATCTTAAGATTACAAAGGTACTATGGAGTGACTACCTTTGCATTATCAGTTGATTGTTTCACCACTTTTTTGTCCGTTTACACCCATCCATGTTTGTGGCTAGGTTAGTTAAACATCTAAAGTGTGTGGAGACGTATTTATATCATTGGTAGCCTTTGTGATCTTGATACCCACGCCAGGATCATCATCATAGTTAGGATTGATTCATCATTTTATCTCCCTTTGACATGTTACCTCATTTGCATTGTCTCGACATAATTAAGATACTTATGTCACATTTCTCGTAAACATGATCTAAGTGTCTGCATTGTGGCATTACACTACCCACGTTTTAGCACATCCTTAGTATAATTTGACTTAGTTTGATTTCAAACATTGTCCCAAATCTTGAAAGGTGTCGCTTACTTTGTTTGCGTCATTTTGATACCACTTTGACACTAATATCTCACTTCTCCACGAAGCTTGATAGACGTGTCCAATTGGTGTGGTTATGTGGCTTACATTTGTAAACCTCGCCCTTTAACATTTAGGCCTTGTTGGTTGTTGAACTTGTCGTGCTATCCTTTGATTGGGAGTCACATCTACCCTTTGTTAATAGTTACAACTTGTTCATTTCGAGCTTGACGTAAATCACCTTTGCATCGAACTATAACTTTACACACGCATTTTCATATGGTGTATTTCCTTGTTGATTGGCTTTGTGTTTCACACTTGCATGATTGTTCCTTGTGATTATTCATTCAGAAAACTTATTTTCTAGGACAATCCTTTTTGATCTCGTCGATATTGTGTCATCACAATGTCTATTTTCCTTAGACTTTCTTCGGAAAATCACGCATGCATCTCCATACTTACAAAATGTCTAGTTGGATGTCATTATGCTACTCGAATAGACATGTCACTTCCTTCCCTTTAAAGGAGTTCCATCACACTATCTAGATCTAGAAAGTTGTGCTTAAAACGATGCCAACAATGACTCATTATCGCAAGGTCCCTTATACATACGACAATAAGGAATCAAAGTTTCGGTGTACAAATCAAAAGACGCCCATCATAACCAAACCTCGTTTGGTTCTTCGCGCTAGAGAACCCATCCGAGTAACCCATTCCCCACCTTCATCTCATAGTCGGTGGTATGGTTTGGACACTTCTAATCCAAATTATTATTCAAGTTCCCCCCACTCTTCTTCTGATTCTAATTCAAACATTTCCTCTTCTTCTAAGGATTCCAATCCAAACATTTCTTCTAATTCTTCTAATGATTCAGATCCAAACTACTATTCGGATCCAAACTACTATTTGGATTCATCTAATTTGACTCCTAAGTCATCTAATTCGACTCCTAAGTCATTTAATGCGACTCCTATGTCATGGTCCTCCCTATCTTCACAGGAACCTCTTCATCAATCATTTAATATGACTCCTACGTCACGGTCCTCCCTTTCTTTGTAGGACCCCTTTTATTAGTCGCCTCAACGATGTCTTATTCCTTTGAAGATACGTGCGACTCCAAATCTCTCCAATCAAACATCTAATACAATTCTTGAATCATGGTCCTCTCTTTCTTTGCAGGACCCTTGTTATTATTCATCCAATGCAATTATTGAATCGCGGTCCTCCCCTTCTTCGCAGGACCTTCTTCATCAATCACCCCCAATAAGTCTTCCTTATTTGAAGATTCGTGTGACTCAAAGTCCTTTGCGTCAAATGTCTAAATTGACCCATGCGTCCTAATCTACAGACTTTGGACTTAATCCTACTAGTTTATAGATGATATACCATCATATAGGTAGGTACACACCACCTTCTTCTACTCCTGAGACATCTAGCTACACATCTTCTTTGTCCCTCACATCATCGTCTTCTATCAATCATCATCAAACATCCTCTAAGTCTTCCACACCAAGTGAACCTCTTTCTTCCAATCAATCCCTAGTGGTTGATCAACAACTCATACCGGTTGATCTCTTTTAGAATGAAGAAACAATCAAGGGATTTATAGGGGCATATGAAGATATTCATTTAGCAGGATTACGAGAAAGGATTCTCTTTAGGCTTTGATGCGTCTATGTATTGTGAGGAAAAAGTTGATTCCTTTTATCAAGAAACAGAGGAAGAGCCTTAGATCATGCAACTTGATCCTCCTCTTATTCTTCCATCTTCACATTCTTCATTATGTGATGAAACTCCTTGGTCTTGCATTGATCCATGGCCTATCTTCTCATCACCCAATAATTCATTATTTATCACCATTCCTCAATCAAAAACTCTCCTTGGGTCACCATTGGGTAGCCCATCATCTTCTTCTATCCTAGGGCCACATCCTAGTAGCCCTCCATTTTATACTTGTGGGTCACCTCCTGGTAGCCTATTCCCTTCTATTCTTGGGCCACGTCCTAGTAGCCCTTCATCCTCTTCTATCTATGGGATACCTCTTGGTAGTCCCTCCTCATCTATACTTGGGCCACGCCCTAGCAACCCTTCACCATCTTCTTTTATTCTTGGGCCATGTCCTTGTAGCCCAATTTCTTCCATCTTAGGGCCATATCCTGGTAGCCCTTCGTCATCTTCTGTTAGTGGCTCACCTTTTGGTAGCCAATCCTCTTCAATTCTTGGACCATATCCTATTCATCCATCACATCTTCCTTATACCAATGACCAGGGAAATCCCACCATCATTTCTTTTGTTCCTATCATCAATCATAAACGTTCTCTTTCTTCTCCTACTTCTCGGGGCCAGAAAAGTCACACGTCAGCTTATAAGAAACCCAAACAGGTTCATTATTAAGCTTAGGTCAAAACTTCCAAGAGCTTGAAATCCCCCAACAACTCGAACAATCTCAAAATTGTAAATCAAGTGCAATTCAAGAACGCACATTAACATAACCATCAAGTATGGCGTAAAGTGCATAAACCCCTAGATCAGGAACTCAAGCTCTCGCATAAGAAATACATGTTTCAAGATAAATCACAGTCATTTGTTGAGTATTAGCTCACCATGATCATCGAGATCGGGGATAACATGACTCTTGATAAGCAAACACACCTAGTCTCCCTTATCAAGGAAGTCGCAGACATCGTTGTTGGATCTTATCACGCAGAGTGACTTTGTTGTCCCAACCTCCTAAAACTATCAAAAATCTATAAAAAATGCAAAAATACAAAAAAAAAGAAAATGCAACAAAAATCAAAGGTATGAAGATCAAACATTGCAATCACAATATTTGCGTACATATGGATGTTCTTTATTCCCTTTCTTTCTCTTCCTCTACAAATCTTCTTACCAGTTTCATCCCTTCGGTGATATTTTGGTTAGCCTATTCGCACGCATTTTGTGATAGTTATCTCTATGGTATCCGTTTGACCCTGGTCTTTTATCACCTTGGTAAATTAAAGAACGACTGACCTCATGGAGATCCTATCACATTCAACATCTAATAAACTTGTTGCGAAGAAATTTTAGACATATTTGTTAACACTAACCAATGTCGTCATCACAATCACTTTCATATCCTTCCATCAAGCAATCCGTGGTTCTTAACCCCTTGTAAAACAAGAGAGCTGAAATAAGTTTTCAAAAAGTAAAAAGAATCAAAATCAATCAAAAATCAAAAGATAAAAGCTATAAGAAAAATAAAATTGATATATAACTCTCTCTTGGGGTATTTCCAATAATCTCTATCGGGGCTATAGATGCCTGACTAACAGTAGAGAAATGTTGTGATTAGAATCAAATGCATCTCCGTCGGGGCTATGAACGTCTAGCTTGCAATAGAGAAATGTATTACTATATTTCCAACATCCATTCACAAAATTACCTTTCAAAATCAATCATTCCTACACATTGGCTAGGGTGTCTTCACTTGTTGTCTATTAAATCTTCACTTCAAGAGGTAATTAATTTCAACTTCCACACACTAGATCTTTATGAGTAAACAAGATTAGTATGTTACCGAGTGTCTTTTTTTAGATTTTGTTCAGACTCTTACTCTAGTCCATATCTTGTGTCATGATTTTTGCCTTTGGCAAATCACTTCTTCATCGCGAGACTTCTAAGCTACAATCATATCATTCACATTTTTTTCCTACTTTGTTCAGAACATCCATGTGTATAAGATTACTTGTTTGCCATGTTTGTGGACACGTTTGTCCCCTTTCACAAAAACAACATTCTTCCTTCCTTTCTATCATGTGCTTTTAGGCCAACTTACGCTAGGGACATCCTTTCTTCTTCCCAGCACTTCATTGGTTTACATTCATCATCATGTTGAACCTATCCATAATGGCCTTGGGTCCTGCTTTTACACATGAAGAGTTTTCCTTTGAATACTCCCACCTAATCACTGGGGCATTTTTGCATCTTCACCTTTCTCGTACGCATGTGGCCTTATGCCCTTGTACATCCCAATCCCATCTATCACTAGGGGCATCCACGCTTCTTTGTCTTCCTGTACATAGCTTCAGAAAACTTTCAAAATCATCAAAAACATACAAATTTGTTAGAAAAATAATCCAAAACATTCAAATATGTTAGAAAAATAACAAACATTCAAATATGTTAGAAAAATCATCAAAAACATTCAAATATGTTTCAAAAAACTTCTAAAAATTGAAAATCATCCTACAAAACGCTACTCTTTGGTTCTCACTTGTTCATGTGTGCAACTTGTAGATCATCGTGATCTACCTCCATCAACAAAATCTAGGCTGCTTACTTCGTCTATACTCTGGGGCACAACGAGTTACTTGGTATTGTTTCGTAGTGCACATTACTTTTTCATCGAACCCAAGTGTCCTCCGTTATTCCCCTCGCATGTATCCTTGCTTGGGGCATCATCATCAACTCTTTTTGTTAATTCACATAGGTCGTAACTAAAGCTTGATAATAAAAACATTACATTATGTTTCTCTATTAGTTTAGCTTGTTTACTTTCTCGTACTGCATTGCATTTTGTATGTTGCATGGAGTTAGGCATCTTTCACTTTCTCGTATTGCATTGCATTTTATATGTTTCATAGAGTTGATGTTTTTAGCAATGGACATTTGTTCGTATATGGCTTTTTATGTCATACTACACTTTTGTTCATTCTATTTTTCATAAGGACCAATGACAAATCTTTTGGCAATATGATGACACTGAAGTTGTTCCATACAAAGGCTAGAGGCTAGTTCTTCTCTCCACTTCTCCATATTTCTTCTGCATCACTTTCCTCTCACCCCTAATCTTTCGTTTCACTAAGGTATTCTACCCCCACCCATTCTTCTATCTATTTCTCATCTTTTTCGATCGTCGATCATCTTCCTTCAACACCCCATCGACACTCGAGGGGGCATCTCTCACTTCTACTAATTTTTCTTCTACCCCTTCAAAATTTCATTTGTCTACTATCTTTGAAGTGGTGTCACTTACGCCACCCCAAAGAGGGGCAAATGTAGACACCTATAATTATGTCCGAGCAATTTAAATACTTAAATTGCGTTAATTATCTCCTTTCCTGAAAATTGGCGACATATCATCAAAGACGCTCATCTTCTCTCCTATCGTCATTAATTAATTACACTATGCTAATTAATTAAGTCGCATATCCAACAAATACCCTAATTAACGACCTTCCGTTAATTAATCAGCTCTTCTATTTAGACTAATTAATTATTACTAATTAATCAGCTTCCCCTTTCATTTAACCAATAAATCAAAAATTAATTGATTTAATCCCCTTCTATAGTCTAAATCATACTAATATTCCTCTAAAAGCTTCTATAAGCTTGCACGTCTATTAATTAATCATCTTGATCAATTAATAAACCCCCTTTATCCACATGAGTCACTAAAGGACAAGCGAAACCCTCCTAAAGTTAACTCAACCCTATTTAAACCCCCCTTATCCACAACTAACTCAGCATCTCTATTATCCCACATGCAAAGGATGTAGTGGTTCTTTTTTCCATTGGGCTATATAAAGAGCCCTCTTCCTACCTTTACACTTACACCTAAATTCCTTGAGAAGACAAAAGCAAAGCACATAACAAATAGACTATAAGCTTCTTTGTTATTCTTGAGAAATTCACCATTTGAAGAGTTAAGCCTCCTTTCTTGCATTTTTTAGCCAAGTGCTTAGGTCATATGGGAATAGTTAAAGGGTCTTGTAGTCAAGCTTTGATAAGCTCCTATTCCTAGATTTCTTGAAGATCAAAACATTCAATTTGATTGCCATGGAGTCTACATGGGTCCATTTTCTTTTTTTGGTAATCTAGAGAAGTAGAGGTTTTGAATACTTTAGCATGTTAATCTTGGTTCAAAGTTAATGCATTATGCTTAGTATTGATCTTGTTTAGCTCTCATCTTGATGGTGCCTAAGTTTTTACTTAGCTTTGTTATAAAACTATATAGGTGATAGTTCTCATTCATGTAACTTCGCTGAAGCAAAAACACATGCACATAGTCACACACCTTGATCTCGTCAAAAATCGGGTGGAGGAACTCAACCCTTCACTTTCATCGGATAATTTATTCTTCATCATACACGTGGGGAAATCACACTTATTTTCTCCCACCTTATAGCCTTATCAGGTGTCCCTCATTTCTATTATTCATCTATGTGCTTCATACTTCCTATTTCTAAGAAATATTACATAACTTGATACACTCTTGTATCATAATTACCCTATGACACACTCTATTTCCATGGTTCATACTTGACTGTTGAGGGTATAATTTTGAAATGAATCTCACCCCATTCGTTATTTAGCTCTGCACTTCATGATACATCTTTCTAGCATCTCTCTTTCAACCTAATTCATGATGACGAACTCTTGTTCTATGGTTCATTCTTTACTGTCAAGGGGTCTTTGATAACTGAACCTCATATCATACACACAAATTCACCGACATGAATGCTTATCCTATCACATTCACATCCCGGATACCATAACGTCACATTCATACATATACATTTCTTAGTTGCACATTACTCTTGTTTTCTTATACTGGCATATATACACTTATCTTATTATGCTAGTACGATATTCAACATGTCGTTATATTTTATTTATACAAATGTGTGTTTAGTTGGTCTTCAATTGTGAATGAAGAATTCATCTAGATCCTTACACACAACAATGATTCTTGGCATTATAGCTCTTACAAGTCTCATCAAGGCTCCCAGGAGAATTTATTTTCTCACATATTATAGGTGTTATCATTTTATTACATACTATTTCCTATTTTTAGTAGCATAGTACTTATATCAATGATAAATACACATCTTGACATACTTTTTAATTTTCTAACATGCTAATGGGTGTTTCATGTGTAACATTTGCTTTGCACGACCATATTCCACCATGGTTTTCTATTACACTTTTACATGACATTGTCTTCCATTGTATGTTATTGTTTGCAAGCTATGCCCTTTGTCTTGAATGTACACTATATTATTTTGGCTGCTTTGGCACTGATTGTCTTGTGATATTGTGAAAGATGTCCCATGTTTGAGACCTACTTTTCGCAATCTATCTTGTCTTTTTCTTAATTGTACATTGTCTTCTACATGCATACTAGATTTGATTGCACTAACACATGTTACTAGCCACTTTGTTTTGATTTTCCTTGGTTTCTACTATACACGTCCCTTCCCCCTACAAGGTATCCATTTCACCATAACATCAATTCAATTTCAGGTCCTCTCTTTGGGCCACATCATCCTATCAGTGTTGGATGCACCCCAAATGAGAGGGGAATACATTGGGTGAATCCTTCACCCCATACAGTAGCTCAGATATATAGTACAAGCCTCCACAGTACATGAATAGAATAGAGATACAATCATAGAATGACCTAGATTCTTACTTGGGTCCTCACCACAACACATATATCGATGCCCAACATAAGACAATAGCGCTTGGGTTCCTATGTCCTCCCCTGGGAACCTATGTCCTAGGGGAACATACAATTATTTTCTTAGATCAAAACATTCTACAACCATCTTCATAACAATTTTTATAGTACATGCACTGTCTTTTAGCAACATAATGCATTTTATCTCCAATAGGAAAAAATATTCAATCAGTATAATACAAAACTCAATATGGAACAACTTGAAAAAACATGAGACATGCCATCTGCAATGGTGCTTATTCATGATGCAATCATGAAAGGAGAGTAAGACTAGACCCCTCTCCACAAAACTCTTATGTCGTGTTATGAGATCGCCCAAAATACTCACACTTGGCGTGAGATCGCCCAAAAAGCTCACACTTGGCCTTAGATTGCCCAAAAATCTTACTCTTGGTGTGAGATCACACAAAATACTTTCTCTACACAACATTTCAAGACATATATTTCTATCCTTTACACTCTTTTGCTACTAATTTTTCACACTTTTACACACTAATACATACTTTCCTCTCATTTTTCATATACACGACTTTGACCACTCTTTCCTTCTATTTTTGTAGGTATGTACTTAATATGCAACAAGAATAAACCTACAAAAAATAAATACGAGTAAAAAAACATGTACAAGTAGTGCATACGCTTCAGCCCTAAGGTCTCTTTCCTTTCCTAGTATTCACGCTTTGTTTTACACTCATTCCACACTTCACTTGTCTTTTTAGCATGTTATCACCATCACTCTCTATAGGTTCAAAAGGTACACATCTTATAACTATTTTATGTTATCGAGTATTCACTCACCAACATAAAGTGGTGGAAAATGTAGACAAGAAATCACACACTTGTGTACATTTCTAGGTCCTAAAAGCATATTAGCATTTACATGATTCCTAATAAAGAAAACTAGTAATTAAAAACTATTTCTTGCCTCCTTTTTATCTTATTTCTTTATTTTTAGTCTTGCACACCCTATATCCCAGTCTGAAATTCCTTGCTTTATCTTTCTTGACTTCGAACACTAGTGCCTATGTGTCCTCATCCCCTCTAGGTGCTTCTAACCTCTGTCTATCCTACCCACATCTTTTTGGAATTTTATTTTCTTATGGGTTGGCCTTCTAGTTGTCAATTATGAAATTCAACCAAGGGAATCATATAAATACAAAGCTATGTGATAAAAATAAATGACTAAACTCTAAGCATACTATCTATCACCTAAGCTTGTATTCAAAGCCACCTAAATCTCTTCAAAGCATCTATTTGGAATAATTTACAAGGGAAAAGGGACTAAATTTTCTACATACACACATAGGAAGGGTAAGTTCATTCTATTCCATACACACATTTGCATTTATCTACAAAATCTAGCCCACTATCTAGTGCATCTGTAACAAAGGCTTCTGAGGGAACCATTATCACACACTCGCAAGAACTACATGCAGTCTAATATGTAGTGAAACGCTCGATCATAAGTTCACTGAAATAGGTTACTGCAAGGGTGCATATTACTCCTTAGATTGAATCTTTTCTGATGTTGAGAAATTAAGAAACAATCATATAATCATCTATCAAGATGCTTATAGACATTAAATTTCACTTTAACTACGTATAAGAGGATCTTGACAATCCTAGATGGATTAAAACTTGTATTATTGACAATTACCATCACTGAATAGCCTCATTATCAACATATAATGTTCAACATCTTCCTTCATTTCCCATTTATCCATCAAATCAAAAAATCTTCATCAAATTTCTCTATATACTTGCCTTGTAGTCTCTTACACAACTTCTTTCTCACTAGCTACATTGTTCAATGGTGTAACTTAGATCCTTAGCCTCTTAGTTTCTTCATATACCACCTCTCCTATTCATTTAATTCAAACCACTACTAGAACCACTAACTAAATGAATTCAGAGCATTCAAGACACCATTCATCTTCCACTATGTAAAAAGTGTCTACTAAGACCTTAAGACATGGTTTTATTGATTTAATCATGCTCAAAGTGATATACGGTTTCTCAAAAAAAAAATTAAGATTTTATGGACCTCTTTTCCCATCTGTAAGGTGGTCTGAAAAACATAGAATCTAAATCCCTTATTTACTCTTCCTAACTCACTTCTTCACTTTTTTTTCTAAACACCTTTTCTATCCCAGGACAGTCTTGGTTCACTCATAAATTTTCTTTCATGAAGGTTCAAGGCATAAAATTGTCACATCAGAGAACCCATTAGACCATTTGTTTACCCCAAGAAGTCTCAATGTCTAACTCAAAGCTAAAATCATAGCTCCTTGTTATTTCACTCTTCCTATTACCTCTTGACTATGTGTAATGACCACCTCCCAAAATATCATGAAAATAGGGGATTCTAACACTTGGATTCACAAAATTTGTTTAAAATCCCCTTACTTGAGATGTTGGCATGATAAGTTAAGAGATATGGAGAAAAATAACCTGGTTAAGAACCTCAAATCTCAAACCCTAACACAATATTATGGAAACCCTCTTAGAAACCCAATAGGGGGTTATTTGGTCTTAACTTCTTGTAATCCTTGATTTAAGCAACCAAATTTTGATAGAATTCTATTTTACTTTAGGATCATGGGATTCTTACCAATTAAACTCATGGTGTCAACAATCCTTGATAATAACTCAATATTTTCTTGTTATACTTGTAGCTAGCGATGGTTCCTTCTCCATTTAACTTGAAATACCCTACCAAACGTCAAGGCTCAATATCAAACCAAGATCATCAAAAATTAGTATTTTCCAACTTGTTATCACATGGTGATAACATGCATAGAGAATTATTCACTATTTCTAAGCTTTCATGGATAACAACTCAGTTAAATGCATCTCGAACAACGTAAGAAAGCTAGTAGATTTCAAGACAATGTATAGCCACTCAAAACTTCAAAAGGAATTTTGATCCACCCACCAAACATGTGTGTTTATCACAATATTTATTGCTCAGTCAAACAAAATAAGCATAGATGTAATATTAACTTTTTCATACTCCTAGGTTTATCTCTCATACTAGAAAAAATAAGTCTTGATTAGAACACTTTGACA
Organism: Taxus chinensis; assembly: GCA_019776745.2. Lineage (NCBI taxonomy): Eukaryota > Viridiplantae > Streptophyta > Pinopsida > Cupressales > Taxaceae > Taxus > Taxus chinensis. The sequence continues at coordinate 69,599,865 of CM034156.1, read as the reverse complement.
AGTTTCAAAGGTGAATGTTCAACATACCCTTCATGTTTGTATACTGAGAACCATTAAAGATTGATTCATATCATTAAACTAAGAAAAGGATAACACATAAATACAAAACAAATATTTAGTTCCTATAAATTGGATTTCCTCAATTGTAACTAGAATCATACAAGTTCTAAGTCAATGGATATAAACCATCCATGCCCCACAAGGAGGATTCCACCATGAAACACATGTATTAAAATCACTACCTCATGAAAAAGGCTAGTTTTATGATTAAAATTGAGTAATTTCAATATTTCTCATTAACTCCATACAACGCACACTATTCCACACACATGTTATCTTCTCATCCCTCCTTCCATGAGAAATAATCTCTCCAATTTGCATCAACCCAAGATCACTTTCATAAGGGAATATCATAGAGAGCACAAGCGAAGAATTTTATGCATTCAAACCCTCCTTGCTTGGATTAAGTTTTTTTTCCAGTAGTGGAAATTTCCATAATCAAGAGGTTAATCAAGTATTAAGAGAGCTTTTATGGTTTCGCCTGTCCAAATTTGAACATAGGAGTTTTCCATTATGTCCCTCGTTGAAAAATGTAAGAGTTTAATAGTTTGATGAGGCTTATATCTTAGAAGAATTGTGGGAGGTTGATGCGAATGTAAGTAAATAATTTTTTTCAACTGGTAAATAGTTTTTTCTTCTCTATAAATTTATTTCGTTGTCCTATGTTAACTGGATTAAAAATTTGTTGCAGGCTCCTTTGCACTTAATAGAGTTGGTCCTCTCAGGATGCATAAAGTTGAAAGGATTTCCAAAGTCCATAGGTCGTCTGAAGCATTTGAAAGAGATAAGAATAAATGGCTATGTATGTGGTGAATTGTATACAATCAATAGACTTCGAGAAAAATTTATCCTTGTGCAATCACTCAAGCACCTGCAGTCACAAGCTTGTATAAATTTGTCATCACTACCTACCTTTTTCGGCACTTTGACAAACCTACATCATCTAGATTTTTCAAGTTGTACAAATATATCATCACTACCTAACCATTTCAACACCACCTAGATTTTTAGTGTAGAAATTTGTCATCACTTCCTAGCCAATTCTACTGTTTGAAAAACCTACACCATGTTAATTTTTCGATGTGTAGAAATATGTCAACCCATTCAAGCCATTTTGGTGATTTGAAAAACCTACAACATTTAAATTTGTCAAATTTTACAAATCTATCAACACTTCATAACCATTTTGGCAATTTGACAAACCTATGACATCTACATTTGTTGTTAGAGTGCAAAAATCTATCATCACTACCTAGTTATTTTAGAGATTTGACAAAGATTGGAAAACTATCATCACCACCAAGTGTTTTGGAGATTTGACATATCTAAGGCATCTAAATGTTTCAAAATGTATTAGTTTTTCATCCCTGCATAACTATATTGGCTATTTGACAAACATGGAACACCTAGATTTTTTGGAGTGTAGAATACCAACACCGCCTCACCATTTTTGTGATTTGAAAAACCTAAAGCATCTAGATTTGTTGGAGTGTATAAATCTATCAGTTGTCCTTAATTGTTTTGGAAATTTAATAAACCTAAGGCATTTAGATTTGTCAAAGTGTAGAAATTTGTCCTCACTTCCTAGCACTTTTGTTGATATGACGAACCTAGCGCATCTAAATCTATCAGTGGATAAATCTATCATCACTGCCAAGCTGTTTCTGTGATTTAACAAACCTGTATTATCTAGATTTGGGGAGTAATATAAATTTATTATCAATGCCTATCTGTTTTGACAAGTTGATAAAACTACAACATTTAGATTTGTCTTCTTGCCATAAGTTGAGAATTTTTCCTGTTACTTTTAAGCACCTGACATGCCTGCAATATCTCTCTTTACGTGGTTGTAGTAAGCTCACCATCGAGTCAGAGAAATTAGGAATTCCACAAAACATGACATAGCTCGAGTATTTGAACCTTTCCCACTGCACCCAACTAGAAGATCTGCCTCACATAGCAAATAAGACCTTTTGGAGGGAGATCTTTTTATATGGTACCAGTTTAAGGGAACTTCCAACTAATATCGATTAACTTAGCAAGTTGCGATCGATGGAAACAAGGAATGAATTGTTGACAAGCCTAGACAATTCTCTTAGGAATTTTTCCTCCTTAACTAGACTTCAAATCAGTTCATGTAGCCAATTAGAATATCTACTAGATTCTCTTGGGAATCTTAATCTCTTATAGGATTTGAAGATATTGCGTTCAAGGGTGAAGTCTTTACAAAAATAATTTACCTAGTTTATTAATCTTCAAAGACTGGAGATATCAAACAACCCAATTAGCGAATTGAGTTTTGAGCTGAGGTGCAAGCTCAAACAGACTTTTCTGCACATCAAAAACGTGTCAGATATTTCAATTTCTGAAGACTCTTGTCCCTACCTTGAAACTCTACAACTTAAATTTAATCACTATTTAACAGAGTTCAAAATTTTCTCAACAACAGTGAAGACCATATAAGTGGATGATTCTAAAGTCCTAAAGAACATAAGAGGTGTCAATGGTTTGTTATTCCTTCAAAATATGATTATAAAAGATTGTCCAGATTTAGATGGGCTTTCAGGTTTTGTAAAATTAACATGTCTAGAATACTTCCAATCGTAAGGGTGTCACAAAGTTTTGAAGATAGAAGGTTCAAAACAATTGAGATATCTAGAGACATTAAAATTGTATGACTGTAGAATGCTGAAGAACATAAGTGGTATTGGGGAGTTCGTAAATCTTTGAATGTTGAAAAATAAGTGGATGCCAAGAGTTAGATGTGATTCTAAGTTTCCTAGAATTAAATTATCTGAAAGAACTTAAATTAAAAGATTGCCATAAAGTTGAGAAGATAGATGGTCTAGAACACCTGAAATCATTGACAAATTTAAAAACTTATACCAACCAGAAGATGCCTTGTACAATGTATTTGGAACACACAAAGAGATTGAGATAGTTGGAACGGGTAGTTGTAATGCCCTACCTTGGGACATGGAAAATACAGTTTGCAGTGGTTAAAATTTGGGTAATTTTTTTTGAAGTGTTGTGTTACTCTACCCGCACTAACCTCAATGATTTATGTAACCTTATTTAAGCCAACTTAATTTGATTAATTTTTTAATTACTTTCTCTTAGCCAACTTTATTTCTTTCAACATAAGGGTGTTATTATTTAATTCCCCACCATTGTTGTTGTATCGAAATATTTGCTAGGGTCACATTAGAAAGTCTATATGCCCTTTTTAATCAAATAGGCCCCACACCCTTCTTTTATTTTATTTCCCAATCCCATAAAAATCCCATGACTTAGCCTTTGGAGGATAAAAGATCCACCATTGGATTAAAAGGATAAGGATTATTTGAAACTTCTCTTATTTGCCTCTATTTTCCTTGCAGGTTTAGGAGGGAAGCCATGCAAGGCCATGAAAAAAATTTGTTGCAGGGTGTTGATGGAGAAATTTATTCTCCCCATTTCATTCTATTCTAGTGTTTTGATTTAGCTATCTAGGGTTCAAGTATATTTATCCATTTATATTTTCTTTTGAATGGAATCCACCAAAATATCTCTGGTTTTTGGGTATTATCTTCATACCCATTTCTTTCATATTTAAATGGATGTTTTGTGTGATATATATATATATATATATATATATATATATATATATATATATATATATATATATATATATATATATATATATATATATAATCGGGCCAAATTTCCTAGTTCACTATGTGTTATACAGTGGCGGTTTTTTTTTTTTTGGAATGACGTTTGGTATCACCTGGCCACAGATTTGGTTAAGTGCCGACACCACAGTCCATTGTGGTGTGGCTATTGCCACATCACTGTGGTTACATAGTTAAAAAAGGGTTTGTTGGGCGGGTGAGGCGGGGGCGGGGCGGGGGGGAGGGGGGTTGCAGAAGGGTAGGGGGGGCGCGACACAACCCATCCCAAATACACAGTTATTTTTTAGTAGTTTTCACAAATTTACAATCAAACAATTTACTTCTTTGTGTGTGTGTGTGTATGTGTGTAAAATTTATTTTTGCATTTAAATTTTATTATATATATATAATTTTTGTTTATTATTATTATTATTTTTTAAATATGTAGCAACTTTTACCCAGCTAGTACTCCCATATTAGTTTAAACTATATGGGTATCCAAAATGAATTCTTGCTAATAAACTTCTCCTTTAAAGAAATAATAATAATCATATTTCTACAATTTATAAGATTAGGAATATATTTAAATATAGTTTCTAACAATCTCTTCTACTACAAGAAAATACATTATTCTTTTCATTATCAAACATTAAGCTCCATAATGCAACCAAATTTATTTTCAATTGTAATAGACAAATTTGTATTCCAAATTTCTATTAAGGAGGAGATTTAACAAAAGTATCACAAGTTCTTTTAAAGATTCCAACATTACATTTCTCGTCTCTATTGGGGATGACATGCTTTCGAAATAATAAACTTTCTTTTCAAAAGAGAAATTCAAACAATCTATGCTAACTCCTTTGCAAAGGAAGAACTACTTTACAAAATATGCCTCCATTTCAACAACAAGAATAATAGTTGCTCCATGCTACACATCAAGCTACAATGTCTTTTCAATTATGAATATCATAACTTCTCAATACAACAAGAACCTTATTTTAAGGAGAAGATCAAATATACCACAAAACCACTATCATGGAAAAGCAATATCACCAAGATTCAACTCAATAAAGAGTGGTTTACACAAAACTAATACAACACTAGTTGCTCAAAAGAAATCCATATCCTAATATGGGAAACTTATAAAGAAATAAAACTATTGTCATAGCCATATCCACATGATAAAAAGAAGTAGAACTCTCCCAAAAATTGGGGAAAACACAATTCCAAGAATGAAAGAAAGCTCCAACCATCCTCAAGCTTGAACTCAAACTCTTGTAGTCCACATAGTCTTCAACACAAAGAGAAAGACTTGATTTACCACCCAACCTATAGGCATCATTACATGCCTTTCCAAAGGTTGGAAGACATGCTAGCCTCCCCCAAGCCCATGGGAGAGAGCTAGCTTCCAAAAATGTGCATAAGAAAAGGGAGAGGTAACCAAAAGCATATCACATACAAGACTAACCCATAAACCACAAAACACAACAAATGCCAACCAAACAAAAAGAGGAGAAAACCATATTCATCCTCAACAAGGGGGAAGAGTGGATGAGACATCCAATAGTGCCATAGAGTGTGGTCCAACCATAGATGCACACTTACAAAATCTTCAAAAACATCCTTATCCCTCCAAAACAATCATCCCTCCTTATTACTCCTCCCATTCGTCTAAATTCCTTCTTGGAAGGATTTTCATACCCATTGGGTTTCCTCTCCAAGGATGGGGAAGGGGGTTCAAACCATATGAGCCACCTTCCCCACTTCAAACCATATGAGGGGATAAAAGAGAAACTAAAATGGCTTTCCTATCAAGCCATGAGGTTGTAAAAGGGAAAATCCCTTCCTCTTCCCGAACAAAACTGCCAAATCCATCAAGCCATATGATGGAAGGAGAAAACAATAAAAGAACACACCCAAGTAAACATACAACACACAAACAAGACCATATTTTCAACAATGATCCTTCTACAATTTAACATGAAAAAGAGCACAAAATGATATCAAAGATCCTACCTCCAAAAGCTCTCCAATCTCTAAGCTTCTCCCAATCATTGTCCAAGCAAAAGCTCCAACTCCGAAAGCACTCCAAGCACAAAAAAGACAAGCCCAAAAAATATCTCTTTCTCCCACATGAGAGAGTATATGAAGGGACCAAGTAATTTTCCTCACAAATGAATGGGTGACATGTGTCACCCCTTTCTTTCCACCAAATCAAGATTCCAAAAACAAAAGAAAGAAAAGATAAATCTTTGTTCAAACATAACTTCCACAAATTACCCATAAAGAAAGTAAAACAAATCTATGCAACTTTTCACAACACACAAACCCCAACCATTCTTACATGAATGGTGACAAGTGAGAGGCTAAATGGGAGGGAAAATCCTTTTTTCCTTGAAATTAAGTCCCTACCTAATAGGTAGGGTCCAAAGGCTTATTTTTATGCTAAGTGAACCCCTAAAACCAAAAGGGGTCACTTAAAATGCCAAAAATAACCCAATTTCGGGTTTGGCAAATTTGGACACATTTGTAGAGGATGTGGGGCCCACTCAAGGGTGCTTATGTGGCCCAAATCCTCATTACTTAAGTAAAAACATACAAAATTACATTCCTAATGCAAGTGGGGACCATTAAGTCCCCCAACCTAGTTTTCTAACAAAATTAAACAACCTAAACATAATTAATTTTACACAATATACAACATTACAAATAAGGGTCACTCATGGTGCCCAAACAATACATGCAACCAATAAGGCCTCATACAACTAACATGGCTAAGACTCAGCCTCGTGGGCCACTTGTGCACATTCATGTAGATGCCCTGAAACTCACATTCTCTTGTGCCCTGTAATTTGCACACTCAATGCAAACATTAAACTCATCTATCCAATAGAATCCTAAGTTAACTACTTAGTAAAAACCAAGTATAAACATGCTAACTATGCTAACACATCATCAATATGGCATCGTAAATGAATATCATGCCTAATTTCGCATAAATTCGCCATGTATTAGTCATTACAATACATATAATGACATATATCCATATTATCATGTGATCTCATCAAAAATTGAATAGTACATAACATCAAGATGTGTGGAAAAACCATGTATCCATCGTCTATTGAGTAAGCTCAATAACATAGTAACATGTTAGTATCCAAAACATCTACTGAAATGTATTAACATACTAATCAAAGCTAAATTGGTGCCACACGCCCAAATCAACATACATGTCCATGAATGATCAAATATCATAACATATCATCCAAAATGTACCATAATTCATACCAAATCATAAATATGAGTAGAAAGTTAGCAGATAACTGAACCTGAAAAATGTGGGCACTATATCCCCCTCTCCTAAAATTAAACTTCCTCCTAGAAGTCACTAAATGAGGTAGAGATATCTAGCCTTCAATGGTGTAACATCCTCCCAGGTAACTGCAATCTCATCATTTTCGTCCCACTAGACCCTAACCTGGTCTAAGGCTCAACATGGAAGGGCCAACCTCCGGTGTTCTAGTATACGTATGGGCTCCAGCCTCCATTGTCCTCTGACCTCCACCTGTAAGGCTGACCAATCCAAAACATGAGAGATATCAGGTATATATCTACATAGTATAGAAACATGAAATACATCCTAGGCCCGTGCAAGGCATGGTAGCAAAGTTAGGCGGTAAGCAACTAGACCAATTACCTCCAAAATATCAAATGGCCCCACAAAATGAGGCGATAGCTTAGAACCCTTTCCATAGCGAATTGGGCTCTTATGTGGATGAACTCTCAAGAAGATTTTGTTACCCACTGCAACGTGATAATCAGTCCTCTTGGTGTCTGCATATGCCTTTTGGCATGCTCAGGCCTGCTCAAAACACTGGCTAATCAGTATAACCTATCGCTCTAAGTCTTGTAGGTAGCATGGTCCAAGTATAATGTTGTCATCTAGACTATCCCAACTCAAAGGTGTCCTACAAGGTCGACCATACAAAACCTGATAGAGAGTCATACTTATAGAATTGTGAAAGTTGTTTTTGTATGCAAACTCAACCAAATGTAGGTAATCCTCCCATTTCTTCTACTGGTCCATGACATATATCCTTAACATGTATTGTAATACTTGATTAATCATCTCAGTCTGTCCATCTATCTCTAGATGATTTACTTAACTGAAATTAATCTGTGTACCTAGAACGACCTGAAAGGAAGTCTAGAAATTTGAAGTGTAAATGGTATCCCTGTCATTGATGATGGTCTTTGGAATCCCATGAAATCTAACAATGTCCTCCATAAACACTTTGGTGATGGCTTGTGCATTATAGGTAACCTTCATTGGTGAGAAATGCACAACCTTGGTCAGCTTATCCACAATTACCATAATGGCATCTTGATGATAAGAAGACATAGGGAGACCTACTATGAAATCCATGGAGATCAAATCCCATTTCCACTTAGGACTATCATGAGGGTATACGAGTGTTGCAGGGTGAGAATGTTCGGCCTTGACCCTATGACACTCAAGGCAACGAGCAACAAAATATGCAATGTCCCGACATAATCCTAGCCAATAATATAACTCCTTGATATCGGCATGCATTTCCTTCACACTTGGATGTGTTGTGTATGCGGCTCGATGAGCCTCAGAAAGGATGAAGCTATGAAGATCACATGTCTTAGGCACATATATGTACCTATGGAACCTAAGTAAACCATTTTCCTCTAGAACACACAGTGAATATTTTCCATCTAGGGATCCATGTGACTCAAACATCTGCCTAGCCCCCTCAAACCTGTCCTCTAGAAGGTGCTGAAGAATCTTGCCTCGGAGAACTGACTATAGTGTCATGGATGTAAACACATGTCATCGTCTATTAAGTACATCTACAATGATATTTTATTTTCCCTTAATATATTGAACCTCCGTGTCGTACTCATATAAGAACTCCATCCAACACCATTGGCGAGCATTGACATTTAGCTGTGAGAAGATATGTTGCAAACTACAGTGATCTGTCCTTAGAATGATTGGACCACTCAAAACAAAATGACACCAACGCACTAGACCATAAACAACAACTGTAAGCTCCAAGTCAGCAGTAGGATAGTTAAGCTCACAATCTTTTAGCTTACGTGACCCAAAGAAAATAACCCGATGCTCCTACATAATAACTAATCCCAAACCCTCTAGTGATGCATCAGTGAAAACCCAAAACTCCTTTGTCAGATTAAGAACTGCTAGGATAGGTACCGTGGTTAAATTTTCCTTAAGAGACTGGAAGGCCTGTTCAAACTTCTCCGACAAATCAAACTTCTTCCCTTTTCAATGAATGGAAGTAATAGGGTGAGAAGTCCTAGAAAAATAATTTACAAACCTATGATAGTACCATATTAACCCCATGAAACTCCTCACCCCAGTAAATGATTTGAGAATTGACCAATCAAGAATAGCATGTATCTTAGAGGAATCTGCTAAGACACCCTCACCTGATATAATTTGACCCAAGTACTAAATCTATGTCTGAAATAAATTGCACTTTTCCAAGTTACCAAAAAACTTCTTCTCTCTCAAAACATGTAGTACCTATCTCAAATGCTCCTCGTGTTCCTCCTTAGAATGAGAATAAATCAATATATCATCTAGAAACACCAAGAAAAATTTATCTAGAAAGGTCCTGAATACCCCATTCATGAGGCTCATGAAGACAGTTGGGACATTTTTCAAGCGAAAGGGTAAAACTGTGAACTCATAATGCCCATATTGACTGCATAAAGTTTTCTTATGGATTTCTACATCTGATATGTGCAACTAATGGTAACCTGACTTGAGATTGATTTTGGAGAACACCCTCACTCCCCGCATCTAATCAAACATGTTATCAATCCCAGGGAGTTGATAATGGTTTATTATTGTGACTTTGTTGAGATTCTTGAAGTCTACACAAATTCTGAAAGAACCATCCTTTTTCTTCAAAAATATGACTAGCGCTCCCCAACAAGATACACTAGGGTGAATAAGACCCTTCTCCAACAACTCTTCTAACTATATCTTGAGCTCATGAAGCTCTGGATTTTTCATCTGATAGGGTTCCCTAGAAAATTTTGTTGATCATGGCATAAGATCTATGGTGAAATCCACCTCTTTGTGAGGTGGTAAACCTAGAAGTTCACCTGGATATACATCTATATACTCACTCAAAACTGCATGATAGTCTAAGGGTGAATGCTCTGGAGCGACCTCTAACCGATCACTGATAATAATCGTAAATAACTAACAACCCTTTTGCATGCTCCGCTTGAGTTTATTAGCCAATATCATATGTAAGAAGATAGGCCTCTACATCCCTGTAATCATAAATGAACTCCAAAGATCATTCTAGCATAACAAGTGTCTGCATAACAACTTACGGTTTCTAGTTAAAACAAGTGTCTACATAACAACTTACGGTTTCAAGTTAAATAAATCCAAAGAGTAATGAAAGATCATAGATTACAGTTACAAAACCATCAAGCTTACATGATTCAAAGTGTAGATCAAACTTTCAAGGAGTAATATAATTCCATGAAATATCTTAGATGCAAAAATTGAAGAGGTCAATTTCATAAAACAACGGACAATGGTCATCTACAACAGTTCCTAACAGAGTGGAAATGGAGCCATTCAAAGTCACAAATGAACTCTCAAAGTGCCAAGTTTCATAATGTTTGAAAGAATCTCACATCAAAATGAAAGAATTTTGATATACAAAATTGAAATAGTTTCAGCCAATTACTAATATTTCTAAGCTTCAGCAGTTACAATTTTCAAATCATGATCAACAAAGGAGAGAATGTGATAGTTTCCAAGGAAATTTTGCTAAGAATTAAGTATAGTAATCAGGGAATATAAAGGAATAGAATTTACATTCCTCTAATGTTCATCAAAGATTTAAATAGAATGATCCAACTTAAGATAAAGATAGGTTACTTTCAAACTCACACGGTTCAGTTTCCTTACTATTAGGAAGTTTCTTATTATATGAAATGTCAAACTCTATATTTTGAACAGAAAGTATTATCAAAAATAGCAAGAATACAACACATGCATGTTGGTCATTGTTGAAACACATAAATTTTTCATTCACAATTACAGTTATATATTGGAAAACAAATCTATAAACGCATGTTCATTGAGGATTCAATGCCTAAATGTTGTTAGCAAATTAAGGAGAGTAAAAAAAATTACAATAAAGAGCTTTTTGACAACTGTGAAAAATAGGAAAAAAGAATGCACAAATCATTCATGGGGCAATCAACAACAAATTTGTGAAATGGAGACTTACTCACAAAGCTATATAATTAAAAATTCAAAATACAGTTTTCAAATGTCAATTCTTATTGGTCCAAAGAGCATCATTTTAAATTAGGAGAAGATCAATAAACTTGTTGGATGTCACCAAAATAAAACAGATACAAGATTGTTATTATATTAAATCAAAAATCAATAGAATTTTCATTCTTGCACAAGTTTACAGCTATTAAGGAGAGAAATGTTTCCAGAAAATATCATAAAGTATAGCACAAAATGATCATCTATAACAACCAATGGATTTCCAGTTTCCAAGTGGCATCAATTTTTGCAAGTTTCAGATTTTTTCACTCAACGTAACATTTGCAACATCAAGCTCGACAACAACAACGAGTTATGATTTTCATATAATGATAAGCACGCAAAAAACAAATTTTACAAGCCTTTGCGAGCTAAAAAACAAAGTTCTAAAGTGGAAGTCATGAGCTATTTGTAATAGCTCACATTTTGAAGCAAAATCATAGTTATAGAGCTCAAACTAGTTTAAACAAAGGAGTAATAATGACGACCATGTTTTCCATACATGCTCGGTAAATGATAAATGATATGCAAATTGACAAATAGAAATCAGAGTGACTTGTGAATCTACAGAACCATATTCATGTAATACTAAGACGAAGCAACTAACAAAGATTGAAAGATACATCTTAAAACCCCAAATTTGGAAACTTGTCAGGGTATAAAGAACGAGGATAAGAGCTCACAAATATCAAGAATAGATTTCCTGAAAAACCGAAATGCTAAGGAGCTTAATATCCCCTTTTCAACAAGTTACTGATCTGAAAGAACAGAAAACCACTTTGGTATTGCACGGCTAGAACAAACCCATCATTTTCTTAGGTACCATAAAAAGAAGAAGCATAACTCACCTTTATGGCCGAATACATTGAAACTCGTGGAGATTCAATGAACGAGCAACACACGAGCACCTAGGAATTCATGTCAAGCTCACAAAAGTATCACAAAGCAAGAAAACAATAACCCACAAAGGGTTTTGGTTTATCAGAAAATGCAGAGGCCGAGATCATTTAATTAGCAAAAACTAGGAATTTAATGAAGAGAACAATGCCCAGAATGAGAAAATACCCAAAAAATGGATTCAAAGTATCATCTTTTGAAAGGAATGGTAACATGGACTTGAGAAAATTTAATACTTACCAGTTATATGACCCAACTCGACCTAGTTTTGAGGAAGTAACAACGAGCTCTGGAATCTTGAAAAATAAGCAGAGAAGAATGCACAGATCAATTCAAAACCCATAACCACTCAAGAAATAGAAAATGATTTAATCTTCTTCTAATGGCGGTTGTATTAAGGCAAAAATGGTGAAAATAGAATAACCCAAAAAGTGTCATCAATCTCCAAGATAATGGCCAAAGACTAATATTGAAGGCTTGAAAGCTCGAGAATGCGACAAAAAATGGCGGCCACAACTTCTCAGGAGAGATAAAAAAGAGAAATATTGCAGAGAGATGCAAGTATTCAAAGTCACAGAGCCTTCACATTCAAAGAATCAATCTTCAAGAACAAAACAATGACGGGCGTGGAAAATTTCTACATTGCTTTGCTAGCTCGAGAATGAGCTCAAGCATTTTCAAACGATTAGGGTTTGCCAAGTGTTTTACCCAACTCACAATAAGCTACCGAAGATACAACCATAGTTAAGGATCAATGGTCCCAGATTGAAGCATACATATCGAATGAACCACACCAAAATCCATCAACTCAACCAATTTTGCTAACTCATCAGGGGTTAAACAATCGATGGTCGAAGATCAAAGCCACAAAATCAATGATGCATAGTAAAAATTTCCAACTCGATCAAAGTTACTTAACTATACTAGGGTTCAAAATAATGTAACGTGTCAAGCAATGGAAAAACCTAACCAAGATTGTGTTTAAAAACCACCGACATTACAATCATAAGGGTTAAGCCCTCATGGAGTGGGACCAAGATTTTTAAACAATGATTATTATCTTTTGACCTTAGACTAAGTCCTGCACATTATTGTTCATGTAATGATCAAAGGTGGCTAGTCAACAAAAGGAGACCAATAACCATGAATGGGGCCTAATAATCATAATTATTAGTCAACATATAATATACGCCAAGGATCAAAATCAAAGGTGGTCATGTTCAAACAAATGATTATAGTCTATGCCAATGTTCCAAGTGGCCTTTGATTTAATCAAATAATCATTGTTTGACCGAGCACCTAATCAAAGGTTATGCCATATAAATTTACAAAAGATGCTAATTATTTACAATGCAAAATGATTTGTAAATCATATTATAATCCATAGTTGGATAATAAAAAGAAGAATGCATACACAGAGGGTCAACATCAGAGTATACATGATCAAATAACAGAGGCCTAATTACCTTATTTTTCACAAAATAAGCGTATTATTTTTCTTGCACATGTGCTCATAGGTGGTCCCCACATGGGTGATTTATTTTGCTAAGTTTTGAATACCAAGAAATTATTTTTGCCTACATAGGAGTATATTTTTACATGCCATCACAAGGAGACAGAACACTAAAAAAGAAAAATTTATCATTGTAAGTGGATAAATATTGTAGGTGTCACATCATGCAAAAAAGGACAAAGATCATGCACTTGCAAAAGAATACTTGCACATCAAGCAAGGGCTAAAATTAGCTAAAATATTCAGCCAAATTATTTATTATTTCAAAATTAAAGTAGTCAACTACACTTTGACTAAAGTGTATTTTTGGAACTAATGCTATTATTACCTCATTGCAAATTTTTATTCCTTTATTTATTCATGATAATGGATAAAATTAGCATGCATGGGTGAGTTTAGATTGTAACCCATTTTTAGGAGGGGTGGGTGAATTATTTTTTCTATATATTGTGTGCATTGGAAAAGCACAAAGAGTACTTTTGGATGTAGGAGTGCTGAAGCAATTTTTTTCTAGTTTTTCCCTTGAATGAGAACCAGTTATTACCTTTCCAACTATTTGCAATGGTGTGTATCTTTCTATTACCTTTTGAGAATGTCAATTCCCTAAATTAATTATCTTACCTTGCTGCAAATTTAATATTTCTACATAGTCTTAGTGTGCATATTAGATGCATTTTTATTGTGATTTATCCCTCAATGGTAAATTATTTTCCTTAGGATCAAGTTGAAACCCATTGGATCATGCTTAATCAATTTGTTATCAGTTTATTGTACATGCACTCAGTTAAAGCCCTCAATAATTTTGGTGTATCACCCCATTTTAATTTTAGTTACATCCATACTTTTAACCATTATTACCCCAAAAAATATTAGTTTAGGATACATCAATAAGGAACTAGCCTTGTAATCCCGAATACTTACCTCAATAATAAGGATACCCATGACCCTGAGGTGTTTCCATTGTATCTACAAAAGTGAGGGAAGAGAAAGCTTAGAACCCCTATTGTTATCCCTTAACTAGGGGGCACTTCTGATAGATAATAGTTTTTGGCACGCCTGGTGGGACAAGAACAAGTATTAATGCATTCTAACGATTCAAGATTCAAAGTCTAACTCATCTGGTGACTCCGTAAATCTAATTTCAGATCAGTACAACACTTTTCAACATCATTAAACTTTTCAACTACATTTTTTCAAGTATTTTTCAAGAAAATCATAAATGGTATTTTGTTGTTATCAGCTGTTTTCATGAGCAACAAACCTATTTTTTATATTTCTATATTTTATGAGGTCCTGCAGCCATGAATCCCCATTTTTAGCAATACTATCAGCCAAATCAATAGACTTTTTATCCATTCTCTCCTTCAAATCAATATTATGATCCCTATCAAAATGAATACCATTATAACCTGAACCTTGCTAATCAACATAATTGTCAATATGATGATTGTTATATTGCTCAAAATAAAGCTTATGAAGATGGTTATGCTGATTTTGAATGACGAAAAGAGCTTTCGTTTCAATTAAGTGAACTTGAGAAACAATATTTAGCTATCAAGGAACAATTTGAAAAATCACAAGCATTGGAAAATGATAGGAATCAGGTTGAGGAACCCCATCAACTGGATTTTCCCTCTTACCTTCCCAATCAGAATATAATTCCTACATATCTTCCTTGCCAATCAATGCATCCCTTTCATCAGTTCCCAAGTTTTCAGGCTGCTGTAAATTCTACCCCTTCTATTTCACAATCACATACTGAAAGGAAATATCTGTTTCTAATATTTCATTTTGTTGTTGTTTTAGATCCCATACCCTTGCATGCAAACTTTTTACCCTAGTCTCTTGTTTAAAAATTGCTAATACAAGCTGAAATCAAGCCCATCCCTCCTCCTCCATATGTAGTACCAATCCATGAAGGAGAAAATCAGAATATCATACAGGAGGGGTAGCCAACTGAAGAAACCAATAGGCTAGGATTCTTGAAAAATTTGTAAGGATGGGTGTCAAAGTTTCAATTTGATCAAATTCTAGAGTTATTAAAAGAACCCATGCAAAAGGTATAGTATGATTTTGCAACAGATCAAAAGTAGGTAGAAGATGATCAACAATTTGCATATTCTAAGTGTAGTGTGCATGAAGGCATCATACTAATACAGACTACCAATACATCACAGTTTGTAGGAATTGAAGAGGATTTTAAGGTAAATTTTGAAGATAAATCAACAGATTTAGGGAATGATCATCATGTTTACAGCTTATTAGATGTCAAGTTTCATGAGGAAAATGAGAAATAATAGTCTCACAATAACTTAGAAGGTATGGTTGAGTGTGAAGACCCTCATTGTGCTGCAGGCATGGAGATTTTTGCATTATTAGATACTTGCAGTGATGCATGAAGATTATGAAACACTGCAAGCAACCAAGAGCAACAAACTTTAATGAAAGATGAGTTTGAACCTCTGAGTTGCATGGTGAATATGGATAGAATAGAAGAATTTGACAATACTACTAGAAAATAAGTCATAGCAGTAATAGAACAACAACTTGAAGATGATAAACAACAACTTGAAAAGGCTAAAAACATCAGTTTTCTTGAGAAGGACAAGGAGCAATAGTTTAATGAATTATAACTGTTTGAAGAAGCAAAACAACCTATAAAATAGTCTCAGAATGTGCTTAGTCTTGAAAAGGAGGTCATAGAATCAGATCATATTAGGAAAATAAGTTTCTCAGCTATTAGGAGACCATGTCATATTTGTTATTTGGCTAGTTTACAACCAATTACAGTAGTACCAGTATTTGTGTCTGTTCTAAAGCATAGAAGTGAGCTTCATATTTTCATAAGAAAGCCCCAAATCATCCTAAAGAAGCTTACAGATCATATTGAGACATTTTTCACCTCCTGGACCAATTTATGGATCATAAAAAAGGTACATGTTTTCTGCTCAGTTCTGTCATGTTACCTATTTTGCAAGTTGCATTCATTTCCTTAGTTATGGAGAAAGGGAAGCTATTTTTCACTTCCTATTTCAGGCTTCGTCTAGCTTCAGCTAGCTACTAGTTAGAATAGGATAGATTAGGATTTCCCTTTCAATAAGTGCAGTTCATGCACATTAGAGTTTTCAATTTTAGTAAGTGCATTTCATGCACATGATTTGGTTTACCAGATCCTTTCCCAATTTTAGTTTGTTTTCAGAAAGGTCAATTTTTTTAGAAAAGGGAACATTTTGGTTTAATGCTTTTGACTCCATGCCCAATGGACAAGAGTAAGGCACTGGTTTTGAAGCTAGCAGGAAGATTTCCCCACAGGATCACCAAAAATGTTGAAATTTTTTGTACTTGTGCAAAAATGGGTAGCTCAAAAATTCCTTTCAGATGGAAGACATTGATGTGATGTACCTAAGTAAGGGGAAGACATAGTTTTTCTTAATGTTTTGAGTTGTAGTAAGTAAATCAGCAAAGAAAAATGCAACTATGTGTGTTGTTGCAGAATGTAACACCTCATGTTTGTTGTCATTCCATGTTTGTCTTCATCAAAGTTGCACAAAAATCCAAGAGAAATAAAGTACAACCTTGAGAAAGGTGGGAACAATTGCAGAGCCGAGGAGTTGGACTCCAAAACAACAAACATAGTTGTTGTTTGCATGGCTTAAGGTACATTATTAAGCTACATGTACATCAAATTTCATTATTTATTTATGTTTAAATACTATTAATCATGTGATTGATTTTTTTATTCTGTTATACAATCAATACATATCATAAAAACTTGAATGCATAAAGAATTATACAACTCAGTTACAAAAATTAATGTCATTTATTCATGAAGAAATTCAATGTTTCCCACACAAGCCATGGGATGGAACTTATGACTATTTAAATAAGAGATACATGTGTATAAATCTAAAAGCAAAGGATTATATAAGGAACCCATCATTTCCTTGTGGTTTCCTCTTGGTCTTCATTGTTCCAACTTTAGTTCCTTATCTTCATCTTCTCTACATCATTTTATTGCATTAGTGTACTTGAAAGAAAAAGATAAGAGTGTAAAATTTTGAGCTTAGGGTTAAATCTACATGCATGTGCTACTAACTTCAGGCAAATGAATCTCTTAAAATCAAGAAGCATAATGTACATCAAAGTAACAGATATGGAATTGAGAAAGTACTATCTTATAGAAGCACATATGATTCTCATAATCATGACATATAAAAGAGAAAAGAAAGAAAAGAAAAATCACTATGGAATACAAGAGAGACTAAAGCCTATTTATTTTCTAATGGTTTGATTAAGTGTACAGGTAAATATAGCATATATAGGAAATAAATCTGCACTGTAAAATATTTGAATCAAACTTTAAAAGAAGATTGTAAAGAAAGAAGAACAATTGATAGACAGTAGTATACAAATTTTTGTTAAAAGCAACGAAGGCACAATTATTTGAAGAGTTTCCAAAACTCGAGGATACATAGCATAGGAAATTGAACCAAACCACATTTTGAAGTTATAGAACACAATATTGGAAGCATGGTTCAACAACTAAAAGTGACATATTCTAAGCATGCCCCCTATTTCATCTTGCAATCAAGTTCTTTCAGTTGCCATGATAAGTACATATTACAAAATTCAATTCAATTCAAGGTGACTATCATTTGAAGTACAACCATCAAATTCAAAACAAAATCAAGAAACAACTTTCTCAAGCATCTTCAATTACTTCAAATAATCTAAAGTATTGTTCTAAATTCTAGAAGAAATATTAAAACAAGTGTCTTCATAACAACTTATGATTTCAAGTTAACTAACTCCAAAAAACAATGAAAGATCATAGATTAAAATTACAAAACCATTATGCTTGTAGGATTCAAAGTGCAGATCAAACTTTCAAGGAGCAATATAATATCATTAAATGTCTCAGATGCAAATATTGAAGAGTTCAATTACATAAAATGAGGGACAATGGTCATCTACAATAGTTCCAAATAGAGTGGAAATGGAGCCATTCAAAGTCACAAATGAGCTCTCAAAGTGCCAAGTTTCATAATGTTTGAAAGAATCTCACATCAGAATGAAAGAATTTTCATATACAAAAATTGAAACAGTTTCAGCAAATTACCAATCTTTATAAGCTTCAGTAGTTACAATTTTCAAATCATGATCAACAAAAGAGAGAGTGTTACAATTTTAAAGGAAATTTTGCTAAGAATTAAGTAGAGTAAATCAGGGAATATAAAGGAATAGAATTTGCATTCCGCCAATGTTCATCAAATAATTAAATAGAATGATCCAACTTCAGATAAAGATAAGCTCCTTTTAAACTCACAAGGTTCATTTGCCTTACTATTAGGAGGTTTCTTATTATATGAAATGTCAACCTTTGTATTCAAAACAGAAATTTTCACCAAAAACAAAAAGAATACAACACCAACATGTTGCTCATTGTTGAAACATAGAAATTTTTCATCCACAATGATGGTTCTATATAGGAAAATAGATCTATAAATGCATGTTCATTAAGGATTCAATGCCTGAATTTTGTTAGAAAATTAAGGAGAGGAACAAAATTACAATACAGAGCTTTTATATAGCTGGGAAAAATAGAAAACAAAAATGCACAACTCATTCATGGGGAAATCACCAACAGAATTTTGAAATGGAGGCTTACTCATAGAGCTATATAATTGAAAATTCATAATACAATTTTCAAATGTCAAGTCTTATTGGTCTAAAGAGCATCATTTTCAATTACGAGAAGATCAATAAATTTGTAGGATGTCACCAAAATAAAACAGATATAATATTTTTATCATACCAAATTAAAAATCTACAAAAGTTTCATTCTTGCACAAGTTTACATCTATTAAGGAGAGCAATGTTTCAAGAAATATCACAAAGCAAAGCACATAATGATCATCTACAACAACCCACAGATTTCTAGTTTTCCAAGTGGCATCAATTTTTGCAAGTTTCAAATTTTTTCACTCGAAGGTAACATTTACAACATCGATCTCAAGAGCAACAATGAGTTATGATTTTCATATAATGATAAGCATGCAAAAAATGAATTTTACAAGCCTATGCAAGCTAGAAAACAAAGTTCTAAAGTGGAAATCATGAGCCATTTGCAATAGCTCACATGTTGAAGAAAAATCACAGTTACATAGCTCGAACAAGTTTAAACAAAGGAGTAATAATGACGACCATGTTTTCCATAAATGCTCTGTAAATGATAAATGATATGCAAATTTAGAAATAGAAATTAGAGCGAGTTGTGAATATACAGAACCATATTCATGTAATAGCAAGACGAAGAAGCTAACAAAGATTGAAAAAATCATCTTAAAAACCCAAATCTGAAAACTTGTTAAGGTATAAATAAGGAGGATCAGAGCTCAAAAATATCAATAACAGAGTTCGGGAAAAAATGAAATGCCAAGTAGTTTCGTATCCCCTTTTAACCAAGTTAGAGATCTAGAAGAATAGAAAACCACTAAATTAAATTATTGCAGAGCTTATGTTTTCTATGAAGTCTTTTCAAGCAAAAGAGCATTGAAAAATGAAAAATAGCAATGCCCATGCAACTTAAGATGGCCATAGGGGATTTCCACAGCTAAAATGAAATAGAACTTCAAATGACATCCAAAAGGCATGTTATACAACTAAAATAGTCACCTCGAAGGTTAATGATCTTAACTAAAATCCCTAAGAATGAAAATCTTGAACCATGGAGAAACTACAGGGTTACAAGTCAATAAAAGCAAATACTAGTCCAAGCTTCAGAGCAGAATGAAATTACGACTTTCCATTGTACATGGTGGAGCAGTGTATTAATCACCAGTGGGAAAAGTAAAAATTCATATCTATAAAGACCCAAATTTAGATAATTTTGAGGAAGTGACAGCGAGCTCTGGAATCTGGAAAACTTAGCAGAGAAGAATGTAAATCTCGATTCAAAACATGTAGCCACTCAAGAAATAGAGAAAAGATTTAATATTCTTCTAACGGCGGCTGTATTGAGGAAAAATTGTTAGGATACAACTACTAACATTTATATAACAATAATATAACTACTAACATTTATACTTATTGAATACACAAGTATAATGTAAACATTAATATCCTAACAAAAATAGTGAAAATTAAAAAAAAAAAAACAAAAGGTGTCATCAATCTCCAAGATAACGGCTAGAGACCAATATTGCAGGATTAAGAACTCGAGAATGGGATAAAAAATGGAGGCCAGAACTTTTCAGGAGATATTGAAAAAAGAGAAAATTGGCAGATAGATGCATGCATCCAAAGTCACAGAGCCTTTATAGTCAAATAATCGATCTTCAGGAAAAAAGCAATGGTGGTCATCAAAAATTTCTGTAGAGCTTCGTTGGCTCGAGAATGAGCTCAAGAAATTTGCAAACAATTAGGGTTCGCCAAGTGTTTTACTCAACTTACAATGAGTTATGGAAGATACAACCATAGTTAAGGATCAATGGTCACATATTAAAAGCATATAGATTGAATGAACCACACCAAAAGCCATCAACTCAACCAATTTTACTAACTCATCAGGGGTTAAATGATTGAAAGTCGAAGATAAAAGCCCCAAAATCAATGATGCACGGTAAAACTTTCTAGCTTGATCAAAGTTACTTAACTATACCGAGGTTTGAAATAATGCAATGTGTTAAGTAATGGAAAAACCTAACCAGGGTCAAGCCCTCATGGAGGGGGACCAACCTTTTTAAATAATGATTATTACCTTTTTACCTTAGACTAAGGCCTACGCATTATTGTTCATGTAATGATCAAAGGTGGCTAGTCAACAAAAGGAGACCAATAACCGTGAAAGGGGCCTAATAATCATGATTATGAGTCAACATATAATATACAAAGGGTCAATTCATCGTGTAAAGGGGACCATGTTTTCAAAGAATGATTATTTTTTACCTTTGATCAGACTATAGCTCATGTGCCATGATGATACATATTATAAGCAAAGGGGTCAAAACTTATAATTATCACTTATGTTATGGTCTATACCATCAATTATCAAAAGGTGGTCTATGTGCAATAATAAGGTCCCTTAACCTTAGGAAAAGTTGTCATGATCATAAAAAAGGAAGAATGATTAAAACTTTCATGGTCTACGTAGATCAACACTTACCTTCCTATTTCACAAATTATTTGAGTATTGTTAATTATCTTACCCATGTGCTCACAAAAGAGACCCCACATGAGTGATTTATGCCTATGACTTACTTGCATATCAAGACAAAGAAGATTATTTTTGCTTATCACATCAGTCATACTTTTGCATGCCATCAGAATGACACAGAATGAGTGACAAAGATAGATTTATCATTGCATGCGCCTAAATGGATTGCAGGTGTCACATCATGTAGCAAAGTAAAAATATAATGCATTTGCAACAGAATACTTGCACATCAAACAAATACCTTAATCCTTAGCTAAAATATTCAGCCGTATTAGTTGATGCATTTCAGAACTAAAATAGTCAAATACAGTACTTTGACTAAAGTGTATTTTTGGAAAGAATGGCTATTTTTTGCCTCATTGTAAACTGCGTATGTGTAATTTTAAGCCTTGTTGTTTATTCATGATAAAAGGCTAAAATTAGCATGAATGGGCGAGTTCATATTGCAACCCATTTTTAGGAGGGGTGTAGATGAATAATTTTTCTATATATTGTGTGCATTGGCAAAACACAAATTATTATTATCACAAGAGGAATTTTGTATTGAGAGATGAAGCGATTTGCCAGTTTTGCCCTTGAATGAGAACCATATTTTGCCTTTCCAATTACTTACATTGTGTGTATTATTTTATTAACACTTGTGAATATACATTCCCTAAATTAATTAACTTACCTTACTACAAATTTGGTGTTTTTTGTTTAGTCTTAGTGTGAATGTTAGCTGCTATGTTGTTGTGGTTTATCCCTCAATACATAAGTGTTTTCCTTTAGGATCAATCTGAAATGCATTGGATTGTGCTTCATTAATTTGTTCTCAATATATTGTGCATGTTTCTTAGTCAAAGCCCTCATCAACTTTGGTGTATCACCTCATTTAAATTTCAATTACAACCATATTTTTACCCTTAAAAACTTAAAAAAATTAGTTTAGGATATATTAATAAGGAACTGACCTTGTAATCCCGAAGTCTCGTCTTAACATAGGGATACCCACAGCTCTGAGGTGTTTCCATTATGTTTGCAGAAGTGAGGGATGAGCAAGCTTAGAACCCCTATTGTTATCCCTCAACTAGGGTTCACTTTTGATAGATAACAGAATCCACA
Source organism: Taxus chinensis (assembly GCA_019776745.2). Taxonomy (NCBI): domain Eukaryota; kingdom Viridiplantae; phylum Streptophyta; class Pinopsida; order Cupressales; family Taxaceae; genus Taxus; species Taxus chinensis. The sequence continues at coordinate 69,577,057 of CM034156.1, read as the reverse complement.
CTCCTCCACATTTTTCTTTTTGTCATTCCACGCTTGAGTCTAGACCATCGACACATATTCTTATACACTCTACATGGATATTAGGTACACATCTCTATCTACTTTATGTTACCGATCATTCCGCTCACCAACATAAAGTGAGTGCAAAATGTATACACAAAATCATGCACTTTAGGAATTATGTAGCTCGGTATTATACTACTATTTAGAAGGTTCTCAAGTGAATAAATTACTAATTAATCCCACCTTTTGGCCATCCTTTTCTTATATTTTATTTCATCATTCCCACATATTTTATTGCATTTATCCTTCTATTTCATAAGTTCCTCATCATTCTAGCCCAAAATCAAGGTGCTCTAGCCTGTAGTGAGGTGCCCCGAGGCACCCCAGTCTATGTTTATCTTTTCTGGCTTCTTTATGGGGCCTTTCTAGCCATTTTTCATCCTTATCATTTTCCCAGTCAGCCTTGTCGGCATTAATTATGAAATCAAGCTTGAGAACCCTATAAATATAAAGTTATAAGACCATAATGAGGGTTTTAACGTTACATACTACTATCACTCCATCTATAGTTTCATCAATTGCATCACTTACATTCACATAGTGACATGCATCAAGGCTAGGAGATCTGCATCACACACACTGCATAGGGGGGGGGATTTTATTCTATTCCATGCACACATGTTATTTACATTTTCTATAGTTATTATTGCTCACTACTTCACAACGTGTGACTAAAAGAAGAGCACCTAGGGAATGACATGCACAAACTCTCCAGAACTACATTTGGGTCTGAAATGTAGTGCAACACTTAGTGATAAGACCACTAGTTTGGTGGTTGATGTCAGTCTGACCCATTCATTTTGCATCTTTATTTTTCTTAGGGTTTAATACTTCTCTTCTTCTACAAGTCATTATTCACCACATACAACACATTCCAACAACTCCAATGTGATAGACAGAAATAGTATCAGATCAACTTACAACCATAGTAAACTTAGATTTGGATCATTTATAAAGACTAGGGTGCCTAATCTATAGACCAGGGCACCCCAACAACATCCTAGGCACCCCAATCAATTCAGATCTTCAAGATATGGTCTTCGTAAGGATTTTGAGTGGTCTTCTACACTTCCATACCTGCAACAATTTGGGACAGTCTCTTCAAATCTATTAATCCATTTCTCTTCCTCCTCTTACATACTAAGGGTTTCATTTTACTTAGAATAATTATTTACTATCATTTCATGATATCTTAGTTTCATTTATACATTTTTTTAGTCATTTAGTCCTCCTAATTAGATTAACATTAATACCCTATACTCTTTAGTCTAGGATATCTCTCCCTAGTTTTGTTAATCAACTCTCAATTTGTACTTCTTATGGGATTGATGAGATTGATCAAGGACAAGATCATGTATTCCTTGTTCATAGCATCCTAGACAAAATCCCTTTCATGCACAGTGGCTGAGATAAGTTTAGGTGAAATTCTTGTTATAAAGGAAATCAAATCCATTAGTGTATGGCTTGGTATGGGGTTTATTATCGGCATGGGAATAAGGGCAATCAATACCACCATAAACAAAATTGGTTTTTTAAGTAATGTGGGCTGAAGGAAATAATATCCCTGACATTATATTGGTACATGGGAGATTTTTTGGGTCTACCAAATTGATTGAGTGTGGAGAGAACATTAAGAGCAAGGATCTGATTATCCCTTGGTGAGAGATGTTGCATCATGGTGTCAAAGGATTCATCATTGGGAAACTTATATGTAGGAACAAATGAACTAGTTGAAGATTCAGAAGATGAGTCTTACTTAGGGATGATCACGTCATTTGGAATATAGGTCATTGGCGGGGATTGTGTGGATTTTCCCCTCTTGTTCATATATAAGACAATGATGAATGGTGGATGGGATGTAACGCATAACGCAGATCCATAGGCGTGTGAACAAGATGTTACATTGGAATTACCCTTTTATGATGTAGAAGAGTTCATGAAGGAGTTTCTCAGCAACGTGGATAGGAAGGATGATAGTTCTCAATGTAGGTAAAATAACGTAGTTAAAGGCTTGAAGGACAACAGGTGATTGGGTGACAATAGTGTAGAGACCACGGACCCCTATAGGCTTTAATTTATTTTCTGAATTTACCCCATTAAAATCAACCTTAAACAATGTAAGAATTAAAAACACATTGTACAAATATTGATAACGAAGTTTGTCAGAAAGCCTATGTCTCCAAGTTCATCAATAAAACTCAATATATTATCCACTTCCACGACTGTAACAAATAATACAATCTAAGCATGATAATACTGAATAAAAATGGAATAAGAACTTGAACACCAAGTGCCTATCCTGGTAGATTTGATCCAGTATTCTATCCATGAATACCTCTACGCCTCCATTGTATGGTGCTAAGTATTCTTCCTGAAACCTCCACACTTTCGTTATGCATTGCTAAGTCTCTAGATTTTAGCAGACATCAATTGTCACTAATGATATCATACTGAATATTGACCCTCCTACGAAGCTAAATATATGATGATACATCCAACGTACTAAGGCTATGAGCTCTATTGCTTAGATTTGATGCTATGTCATGTCCCTCGGTTCCATGGCATCTCCGGGCTCCAGATTGATAAGTCTCTTTATCGGTGAGTTAAAAAAACAATAACTCTGAACCATAATGTGCCTATTTAAAAATAGGTCTTGTCGATAACAAATAATATCAGTCCTCAATATGCCTATTAAATAAATAGGTCTCACTTTATCAACATGTCAATAACAATAATATCAAACTTCTATCATGTGCCTATAATGAATAATATAGGACTTATTCATTTTTCATATTACCTATAACAAATAATATAGGCCATCATGCTTATACTAATAAGATATAGGCATTTATATCTCTACATAATGTCTCCATTATATCGCCATGATCATCTTCGAACTTCACCAGTTGTTCACCACGGCTTGGGCATGGATAACTGCTTCTTGGAGAGAACTCAGAGCTTCATATTCAAATATTGCCTAATAAATAATAGGCCGATAAAATTAATGCCTTAAAAATAATTAAGTCCTTTAATATATCTTAGAAGCTACATTTAATAAGACCTCGAATGCCATTACAAAAATTGATAAGCTTAAGGCTTGTGTGTTTTACAATGTACCCGGGTCCCCTATTTATATTGATTAGGAGCTCGGAATATAAGGATATTTGATAATATCCATGGCTTATTTTTAAAGAGCCCGTAATAATCCTCAATGGATTGGGCTTAGCCAAAATTCCTCATGGCATAATAATAATTTAGTGACCAAATATTTAATCTGCTTCAAATAATATCATAGCCTTAATAGGCTTTGAGCGGTTTAATAGGGATTAATTCCCTCTTTTAAGCTTTTAAATAAGCTTAAGCCATATTTTTACAAAACTCAAACCCATAATAATATCCACTCTTCACATGGATGGACTACCTTAATGTGGAGAAAAATCCCATATTAGATGCACGCCTTTTTAATAGGCTTTATCCACCATAATTTGTTTTCACATAGACTTTTCTTCTTCATTTTTTTTATAAAAAGATTATAAAACCTTTTATGTGGGTAAAAACCATAAACCCACCTTTAATGTCAGATCCAACTGATCAAATGCAACTTTTCCACATGTTAAATGCAGTTGTGCCATGTGTTACCATGTCATTTGTCCATTTGGCGCATCCTTCGGTTGTTGACCACCAATTAACCGAACTTTGACCTATCATAACTTTTGCATATGGACTCGGATTTGGTCTGTTCAAAATACGTTGGAAAGGTTTTGGTGAGCTCTATGCAATGGTTTTGAAGTTTGATAATTTAAAAATCATTCATTTTTCCATTGACCAATGTTGACCAAACTTTGACCAGCCACCAGATGTTCGTACGGATTCTGTTTATAGCATTCAAATATTTTCTGAAAAGATCTCAAAGTGATATTCCGTACTATGTCCAATCATGGGATATTTAGGGAACACTTGTCCTCTGAAATTTCCTCTAGATCATGACTCCCCAATGGGAAAGGATTTTTGTCCCAAAAAGCTTGTGAATCCAAAATCACATTACTGAGAAGAGATCTACACAGTATACTGCCAACTCCAAAATCAAACAAATGATGGCTCAATCTATAGGATTTGTGGCACTTGGGATCATTACCTCGTCTTGTGTCACTTTGATATATTCAGAAGACCTCCACACCTCCATTGTATGGTGCTAAGTCTCCTTTCCAGACCTCAACGCTTCTGCTTTATAGTGCTAAGTCTCTTTCCAAATCTCAACGCTCTCGTTTTACGGTGCTAAGTCCTCTTCCAGACCTCAATGTTTCTACTGTGTAGTGTTATGTCCTCTTCCTGACCTCAATGCTTCCGCTGCATGGTGCTAAGTCTCCTTCCTTTGTCTTGGTTGCCACATCTTCCCTCTAGGGGTCTTACACTTCGACAATCTCTAACGCTTTTACTGCCATGTCCATGATGATCAGTACCATTCAGATGTACCACAATGACTTGACACTCTGATGATCCGAGCTAATCTCTACGAGCCCCTCTTGTTGATGAAAAATATCAAGTACCATTCTATTGTATGGCCATGATGGCCTCTTCACAGAATGAAGATCCGATCCAATTTTAGATGTCAACAGTGATCAACTACCATTTTGTTGCATGGTCATAATGCCGCTACACTGAATGAAGATCCAAACTGATACCTACGAGCTCAATTGTCTGCACAAATGGCTAGGAAATCTCCAAGCTTATAAATATGAGTTAAATCCTACTGCAAGATGTAACAGTACTCAAAAGCTAATTAGGAGATATATAAATGGAGTATCAATCAAATTTCTCCAAGTTAGAAAATATAATGAGTATGGTAAACATGTCCCCCAGCTATTCTCACTAAATCTAAACTCCAAAAAGCGTTTGTGTCCTCCCTATTGGATAAATAACTCAACAAGGACAAAATATACTACATCTCTGGTGTTAGAAAAATCACCAAATAATAATAGCCCTCTAGGGATTCATAATGCAAGTATAAAATGAGTGCAAACATTGCCCAAAATTTAGGTCTTTTACTAATGTGCCTTGATTGGTTAGATGTATACAAACATTGCCCACAAGGGGTCTTATTAATACATTCTACCTAGCACAATAGTTTTCTAGTTTTATTATAATAAGAGTAATAAATAATGCTGAAATCCTTATATAATAGTTGAACAAAATGTCAACTTTTATTACACCTTAGATTTCTTACCAGTCGTAGAATCCTCGATGTCAACATAGGCTACCTCAATAGGTGCCATGTGGATCGTCGAACAATCTCTCATCTGCATATAAGATATAATGGAATAATCCAAATATAAATGTGAGAAAAATAATGAGGATGATAAACATGTCCCTCAACCTATCCCATCAATATGGACTCCACAAGTACAAGCTCGATGCCATCACTATCAACTCATCCTGCACTAATCAACCTGCTCGGAGAATAACAAGTTCACTGGCAAGAACAACTAGCTCTGATACCAACTTGATCTAAAAAATTGACCAAAATATTTTTTACTCGACCACAAACCCCTATAGGCTTTAATTTATTTTCCGAATTTACCCCATTAAAATCAACCTTAAACAATGTAAGAATTAAAAACACATTGCACAAAGATTGATAGCGGAGTTCGGCAGAAAGCCTACATCTCCAGGTTCATCAATAGAACTGATATATTATCCACTTCCACGACTGTAACAAATAATACAATCTAAGCATGATAATACTGAATACAAATGGAACAAGAACCTGAACACCAAGTGGCTACCCTGGTAGATTCGATCCAGTATTCTATCCATGAATACCTCTACGCCTCTGCTGTACAGTGCTAAGTATTCTTCCAGAAACCTCCACGCTTCTGTTGTGCGGTGCTAAGTCTCCAGATGTCAGCAGACATCAATTGTCACCAATGAGCTCATACTGAATAATGACCCTCCTCCGAAGCTAACTATCTGACAATACGTCCAACGTACTGAGGCTTTGAGCTCTACTACTTCTTTGATGTTTTGTCACGTCCCTCGGCTCCATGGCGTCTTTGGGCTCCAACTTGAGAAGTCTCTTTATCGGTGAGTTAAAAAATAATAACTCCCGAACCATAATGTGCCTATTTAATAATAATCTTGCCAATAAAAAATAATATCGGTCCCCAATATGCCTATAAAATAAATAGGTCTTACTTTATCAACATGCCGATAACAATAATATCAGACTTCTGTCATGTGCCTATAATGAATAATATAGGACTTCTTCATTTTTCATATTGCCTATAACAAATAATATAGGCCATCATGCTTATACTAATAAGATATAAGCATTTATATCTCTCCATAATGTCTCCATTACATTACCATGATCATCTTCAAACTTCACCAGTTGTTGCCATGGCTCGGGCATGGATCACTACTTCTTGGAGAGAACTCAGAGCTTCATCTTCAAATATTGCCTAATAAATAATAGGCCAATAAAAATAATGCCTTCAAAAATAATTAAGGCCTTTAATATAGCTTAGAAGCTATATTTAATAACACCTCAAATGCCTTTACAAAACTTGATAAGCTTAAGGCTTGTGTGTTTTACAATGTACCCAGGTCCCCTATTTATATTGATTACGAGCCCAAAATATAAGGATATTTGATAATATCCATGGCTTATTTTTAAAGAGCCTGTAATAATCCTCAATGGATTGGGCTTAGCCAAAATTCCCCGTGGCATAATAATAATTTAGCCACCAAATATTTAATCCACTTCAAATAATATCATAGCCTTAATAGGCTTTGAGTGGATTAATAGGGATTAATTCCCTTTTTAAAGCTTTTAAATAAGCTTAAGCCATATTTTTACAAAAATCAACCCCATAATAATATCCACTCTTCACATGGATGGAGCAGCTTTATGTGGGGAAAAATCCCACATTATATGCAAGCCTTTTTAATAGGCTTTATCCACCATAATTTGTTTTCACACGGAGTTTTCTTCTTTCTTTTTTTTTTATAAAAAGATTATAAAACCTTTTATGTGGGTAAAAACCATAAACCCACCTTTAATGCCACATCCACCTGATCAAATGCAGCTTTTCCACGTGTTAAATGTAGTTGTGCCACATGTCACCATGTCATTTGTCCATTTGGTGCATCCTTCGGTTGTTGACCACCAATTAACCGAACTTTGACCAATCATAACTTTCGCATACGAACTCGGATTTGGTCTGTTAAAAATGTGTCAAAAAGGTCTTGGCGAGCTCTACGCAATGGTGCTGAAGTTTTATGATTTCAAAATCATTCATTTTTATGTTGACCAATGTTGACCAAACTTTGACCAATCACTGGATGTGCATACGTACTCTGTTTGCAGTGTTCAAATAGTCGCCGAAAAGTTCTCAGAGTGATCTTCAATACTGTGCCAATCATGGGAGATTTAGGGGGTCCCTTTTTAGAAGAAGTAGATTTTAGTGGTGGGATTGTGACTAAAGGTGTGAATGGAGGGATAGATTTAAAGGCCTTGAATTTTCAGATTTGGTTTGGGGGTTGTGCTTAGGTGTAGATGAGATAGTGAATGGAAGGGGGTGATATTCTTCGATGAGAAGATCGCCCTCTTATGTGATGTTGTTGAAAATTATTTTGAGAGCTTCCCAGTGTTCTGTGTTTTTCCCAAGTACACGATGATAGGCGCATATGGATTTGTAATCAAACCACATCGGCTTCCACCCATGTGAGTAAAAGGAATTGATGTGGGGAAGAGTAATCGCGGATTCTTGGATAAGGCGGTCTAGCATTTCAGAGTAATATCCAATAGGAGTTTTTGGGGATGAAGTCTCTTGGATTTTTGATTGGTTTTATTTACGGGGGGGGAGCTAAAGTCAAAAAAATTGTCTTATTCTTATGGGATTTTTTAGGAAACTTAGACTTGGATTCGGATTTGGAAATAGGAGTAGATGATTTTGGTTCAAATTTGGTGGTGATGAGAGACTTATCTAAAAGGATATGATCCCAAAATGGATGGGTAATGTCATAAGATGATGGTTAGATATTGGGTTATTTAGATTCATGGGTCTTTGAAGGGGGAAGCTCTAATTTATTACGTGTATGAGAAATGGATTTTTAGATTGGAGTGCTAAGGATCTTAGATGTCTATTGTGAATTTTTACCTTTGGCATGGATAACAACGATTTTAACAGTGGAGCCATCTTCAAAAGTGAGATAAGATGGTTTGGACATGGCTTTGTTGTAGATGTGATGGTTAAGGATGGGTATGATTATTGAGTAACACCATTGGTAGAACCAGAAGGGGTCATGGATTTTTTGGAATTTAGAAGTGTTGATATTAGGAGTTGTATTTATTGGAGGTAAGGACGAGATTGAGACATTACTTATGACAGAATCAAGGAGAGATGATTTTTTGGTCGATGTATCAAGACACGATGTAGATGTGTATGTGGATGCAAATGTGGATGTAGATGTGGGTGTGGGAGTAGATTTTGGTATATATGTAGATGTAAATATGGGTGTAGATGTGGTTGTCGATGTGGGTGTAGATGTGTTTGTCGATGTAGGTGTAGAAGTAGATGTGGACATAGATTTTGAATCCTGACTTAAGGTGTTAATTACGTGGGCATCAGGAGCTTGAGATGTGGGAGGGTTGGTTTAGTTTCTCCGTGGATGATTTGAAAATAGTTGTTTGAAAACATCCAATGGCTGATTACAGGGAGCATTTGGATTGTCTAGTTGGAGGTCTCCACAATCAATAATTTGTTTCACTAAATCCTTAAAGGTACGATAATTATCAATGTCATGGTTGTGTACTTGATGATATTTGCAGTAATGATCCCTATGATACCATGCAGGTTTAAGACATGACTCATAAACATGGATGTTGGGAGGAAGTTGGATAATGTGTACATACATGAGCTTGTGATTCAAAATCATAAGAAAATTGCAAAAAAAATCACCAAAATTTTATTTAAACAATGATTTCTTAGATTAATTTCGACATTACAACTTTTCCCAAATTTAAATAATTTATAAAAAAGTTGTAAGCTCTGTGTAAATAAGAGAAAACCAGACGAAAACAGAGAAATATGAGACACATAATTGATAACGTAGTTCTGCATTAAATCCTACGTCTCTGGGTCCATATAAACGTGAGCAATGTATTAAAAACACCTTAATACATTTACAAATGAATTTATATCTTCTCCAACTACCACAATACTCCTTGAGCAAAATAATACCTAATCTCTTTTGGAAATTTTCTCCATTTTTTCTCCTAGCTCTCGTATTAAGCCTTTTAGTATATACAGTCTTTTAGAATCATCTCTTCAATTACAACCTCTCTCCTTTTATAGCTTATCTCAACCACTAGGTGTAATGGTGCCCCATTATTTTGATGAAACATGGGATAAGGTTTTGAATCCCTTATCCCTATTTTTCCATTTTGGTTTTACTTTGTGGGAATAGTCCCACATTGAGTGTGGGTTAGGTAGGGTGAATATTTAAATTTAGGAGGTCGTTGAATATATATCATTCTTAAGATCACTTTTTCTAATACCAAGTTTGTAGCCCATTGAGCCAGAAAGCTAAGTTTGGTAGTGAGGAGATAAGTGCCAAGTTAAAGGATGTCGAGAGTAGTTGGTGAGGACATAAGAGAGTCGGCGAGGAAGTTAGAGGATATGGAAGATAAGTTGGTAGCACTGACACATAAGAGGTGAGTTGGAAGATAATGTAGAGCTCAACTCAGTTGACTGAGATAGAACATAGCTCGACTCGTTGAGTTGATTTAGTATCAATGCAACTCAATTATAATGCATTGCATTGCATTACATAGAAAATTATTCCACATTCATTCTGTCAACACAAGCATGATCACATATATACATAAGCTCAATCATGGTCATATGAAGATCATAGGCCAAGGAACCCCTCCGTAAAAAGAGTGCATCAACCCTTGTTGACTGCCCCTAGCTAGAAAATAGCGAGGCCCACCCGTCTATAAATGAGTGCTGAATATATGTCGCAAAACTAAATTTTTATTCATACCACTTCTGCCACTTTTCACAATTCCATTGTTCTAATTATAATATGTGTACATGTCCATGTCACTTACACGCGGTCCATTATTCTTGTCAATTGTCCAAAAATTTCAGTGGGATATATCTTGTGAAGACAGGGTTAATTTTCAGTGTTCAAGATATCATTGAAAAGCTTGCAATTTTCTATACATAGTGAAAACTTCATGTGAGTGATTCCAAGAATATCATAGATCGTTGTTTCTCAATGAGGATCCTCTAGATAAATCCTCCCCACTGAGAAACTTTTGAACTTCCAAAAGATATTTCAATTAGTAAATAGTTAAGGGTAATTTTCCCCCACCTTTCCAGTTTCCATCCATTTCTCCTTGTTCGGATGCATACCTTTTAAACACACATCAAGATATTCAACATTTCATATTGGTGAGGTTCTAACCTTCATGTCTAGAATGATATCTTCCTACAACTCATCCAAATACTCAAGTGCAAAATAATCAACACAAGGGACAACATTAGTTTCATCATCAATAATCATAGGCGGTTCATACAATTTTAGATTTTCAACATTTACTACTAAATAAATTTGTATATAAGGTGGCAAATCCAACCGGAAATCATTATTACAAAATTTCTCCAAATTTTGTAATAGAGCGTACCGAATTGATTTTAACTTTTTACCTTCACTTGTTAGCATTTCCTTGTTGATATGAAACCAAACTGAATCAATTATCACCCATTTGGAACTTGTGGTCAATTCTATGGTTATTATGTCTAGCTTTATATTTTGCTTGAATTTTCACTAATTATTCTTGGACAAACTAGAAGACCTTCTCTATTCAATGCACACAATTTTTAGCTTTGTAAGTAGTAATGAGTCCAATAACAACATTTTCTTGTCTAAAAGATAAATCTAATGGAGATCTAAGCATATAACAAAAATAAGTATTAAAAGGAGACTTCACAGTAGAAGAATGTATTGCACGATTACAAACATGTTACACATAATACAAATTTTCATCCCACAATTTAGGATGTTTACCATAATAACCCATGAGCATATGTACCACTGTGTGGTTCACAGCCTCTATTTGACCATTGTTTTATGGATGAAAATAAATTCTTTTCTTCAGTTTGGTGTCCATCAAACCCCACAAAGTTGGCCAAAATTCCCCAAGAAACCTAGAATCTTGATATGAAACAATGGAAGTGGAAAAACCAAAATGAACCCATACCACGTATAAGTAGTCATGTTTCCTTTGTGGCATGGGAAAACCTCTTACAAAATCCATGGAAATTCTTTCCAACATATGTGTAGGTGAAAGGATCGATAATCAGATCATACCAAGCCAAGAACACAAATGCTAATCAAACACCACGATCAATAAGATGAAAGCAATTCGCCAGAATAACTTTACATAAAACCTTTGCAAACAAATGAGAAGCAATATCATATATTATTATGGAACTCAATGCAATACATTGAGAATGGACCTTGCTTAAATAGGAAAGGAATAACAATCTAAGAACCAGTCAAGGTCATAGATCAAGCCATAAATCAAGGAAATAACTAGTCATTAAAGAACTATTCAAGACCATAGATTTAGGAGAGAACTATACATCAAGGATCTAGTCAATACTATAGATCAAGGAAAGAACTATACCTAACAACTAGATAATATCTCCTAATATCTAAATAAGATAAAAGAAATATCCACACACATAAGTGGGCAAGGATAAATACAATAAAAGTAAATAAAGTACCTAGGTGAACATGAGCTAAGGTAAATAGCTACTCTAACACCCCCCTCAAGTGAAGCTAGGGGCCAAAATAGAAGTGGCATGTCCACAGTATGAGTCCTGGCAACTAGGCCTAATGAGGTACTCATGTACAGTAACTTGGAAAAAAAGGGACACCGCAAGGTACCCAAAACCAGTAACAACAAAGTAAAGAGAGTAAAGACCCATTCTAAGGCATCCCAAGAAGCTCGGCTCAAAAACTCGTAAAATGCTGAAGAAGTTTGGTGTGCACTGTGGTCTGAATCCACTGCTCGATCACAACACTAAAAAACAACTAACACTGGGTTTCACCAGAATAGCTCCATACAAGAAGACTGTTAACGGAGTGATGTCAAAAGTGTAAAAAACACCAAACATAATTCGATCAACTGCTGCAAATAGGTGTGCCACGATCCAAGAACAAAAACCAAAGCAACAAGGCAAGAACACAAAACCCGAAGAAGCATGATCAACACCACACCCTCCCATAGTGCTGAATGGGTGGAGTGACACTACAAATTTGTATGAGTTGTCAAAACAACTACTCAAACACTAAAAAACTAACACTAGGCTCCATCAGAATAGCTCCCCCACAAGAGAGACTGTCAACATGCCAAAAGTGTCGAAAATACAGATACAAAATATCTTAACAAACAAGAAAGATACACTACACCTGCTAAAGAAAAATGCTCAAAACAAGGAGCATTAAAATGTAGAAGGTATAGAAAGTGGAGCAAGATGCTAAATGGTGGAGGAGCCATGCTTGTAGAGTCCTCTCAGTGAATGCCTATGTCGCCACCACGAGTGATCAGATATCCACCCCAAATCAACATGGATGGATGAAGAAGATGCTTGCATATGACTTGGTGCAAAATGCACAATGGGTGCATGCAAAAGAACATCAAAATGTGTGTCAGGTTGATCATGTCTGACAGCTGAAATCTCAAGTTTCTCAAGCCTGAGTGAAGATGTAGAACTCATGTGTTGCTCAGGATCCTCAGAAAGAGTCGAGCGAACAAAAAAAGGAGCTTTGTCAATGTGTGATCCCAATGAAGTATTTGCTCAAAAACCAATGTCATGACGAGAATTCCACTTAACATGTGGAATAGAGGAAATAATAACCTGTGAATGTCTACCAATGACTCCGCTAGTGAGACCCATAGAATGGAGCATGCGAGATCTGAATGTAGTGGTATGCTTCTCAAAAAAGCCATGCAGCTGAGTAGAAGTAGGATACACAACATGTGGTACTGTAATAGGCACAAATGTGGAAGAGCATGCAGTAACAAGCCTCATAGGTTTAGAAGCATCAAAAGCAGGTTCAGGCTCAAAGACTGGCATATCAATGTCAGTGGGTACAAGAGCAACATCTGCAAGTGGACTAAGAGCATGGATATGGTTGTCCACAATATGATGGTGATGTTATAGGCTAGCAATTTTGTTCTGTAGGGATGTATTATTGTATCCTTATTGTGAATGAGTGATTGTAGAAGAGAATTTCACTTCTTGAGCGATCTATTTTCTTCCACAAATTTTAAAATATCCTTTTGAAGTCCACATACTACAGAGAAAAGCATATCATTCTCTCAATCCATGATAGATACAAAATACAACTCCCAGAAGTTTAAGACGTCTAGCTCAGCCGAAATTGCATCCACAATTGATTACAACACTCATCCATATTTGGCACTTTATAATTATAGTGCAAGTCTCAAAATAAATAACTCCAATGGAAAGAGCGCAGAAAAATAAGCACTTTTGTAAAAAAAGAGCACTCAAAAACGAGTTACCGATCAAAAGTTACAAGCTTTTTAATATTTTACTTTGTTATTTATTTTAGTTGCCACTAAAATAAATAAATTGTTGTTGCCTTCACTGGACACAAATAAAATTAGAGGGGGCTCAAGTTAAGCACCTGCTAGTAGGAATCACAAGTTTTAAGCCCTCATATGACCATGCCATATGACCAATGGCTAAGGATTTTAATGGTTGTTTCCACAACTTGCTATTTTTGGGGGTGTTGTGTGTTTTCGAGAAAGCACATCCAATTGCCTCTTTTGGTAAAAAAGTATTTTTTCCTTGGTGTGAATCCTGAGGCGCACCTGTGTGCTTCTCTGCAAAAACAAAAAACCAAAAAAACGACTGCCTCCAGAAATGGCCGAGTTTATAGTTGATCTTAGGGTTTTCCCACCTTCCGAATCCAATGGTAGTCTCTGTTTTCCATAAAAATGTATGCAGCAACAAAATATTACCATCCCAAATATATGAATACACAAATAATTTATTTACAAAATAAAACTTACAAATGGATGTCAACAGTAATCTTCAGCTTTGATACCATGAAAGGAACGATAACAAGATCGTACCAAGCCAAGAACACAGATGCTAATCAAACACCGCAATCAATAAGATGAAAGCAATTTGCCAGAATAACTTTACATAAAACCTTTGCAAACAAATGAGAAGCAATATCATATATTACTATGGAACTCAATGCAATACATTGAGAATGGGCCTTGCTTAAATAGGCAAGGAATAACAATCTAAGAACCAGTCAAGGTTGCAGATCAAACCATAAATCAAGTAAATAACTAGTCATCAAAGAACTAGTCAAGACCATAGATTTAGGAGAGAACTATACATCAAGGATCTAGTCAATATTATAGATCAAGGAAAGAACCAGTCAACACCATAGATCAAGGAAAGAACTATACCTAGAAACTAGATAATATCTCCTAATATCTAAATAAGATAAAAGAAATATCCACACACATAAGTGGGTGGGGATAAATACAATAAAGGTAAATAAAGTACCTAGGTGAACATGAGCTAAGGTAAATACCTACTCTAACAGTAGGGACAAGAAGAGGATTGTAAAGTCCTAACTTCTTGTTGCTAGGATTTCTCGTGGCACAAAGTACACATCCTTTTATATACTGGGTTACATGTTCCTACATTCTAGGCCAACAATAATACATATGTAGATATCCAACTATTTTACCAACACCAAAATGTCCAGATATAAGATAAGTATGAACTTCCCTAATCATATGCATTATTTCATTCTGTAGAATGAAAATTTTACCAAAATGATACAATATTTCATCATGCACATGATAATCCAATTCTCTTACTTGTTTTCCACTCATTAAATCTTTATTCACTTCTTTAAAATCAGCATCATAAACATATTGTTCTGTATAACTATCATAAACCAAATAACTATGTTCTGAAAGAACATCCGAAACAAAAACTAGAGATCTAGATAGCATATCAACAACCTTTTTTGTATACCTAATCATGAGGTGGAACTGCTGCAAGAATCCCATCCAACAGAAGTTTCTATACTATTATAGTTTGGTTTCTTTTTGTAAGTATTAGAGGGGTTGATGATCTATATGAATTACTATTTCCTTTCCCATCAAGTAATGTTTCCATTTCTTTACACTCTTAACCAATGCATACAACTCCTTATCATAAGTTGGATAGTTTATTACCACACTCATGAAGTTATCATAATGGTAACAAACAAACTTTTAATTCTTCATCAAGACTGCCCCATTGCATACTCACTAGCATCCGTGTCAATCTCAAATGACTGTTGTACATTTGGAAGTGATAAGACAAGAGAGGTACTAATTTTCTTTCTCATTAAGTCAAAAGTTGTCTGATGTTTTCCTCCCCATTGAAAAATATGTTTAGTACTAGTCAAAGAATCCAAAGGAGATGCAATAAATGAGAATTTAGCAATAAATGTTATTCAGTATTGTACTGCACCAAGAAATATTCTAACGTCCATTACATTATTGAGTTTAGGCCAGTCAATAATGACCTCAAATTTTAAAGGATAGATTTTCAATTCACCATGTCCCACAACATAACCCAAATAAACTTAAGATGGTTTGCCAAAATCATATTTATACATATTCAATTTCTCCCTTTTTAAAGCATGTAAGACTTTCTGAATACTAATGATATGATCATCCCATGATTTACTAAAAAACAAAATATCATCTGCGTAGACTATGAAAAAAACATCAATGAATGGCATAAAAACAACATTCATGACACACATGAATGTAGTCGGTGCATTGCACAATCCAAAATCCATAACAAACCATTCAAATAAACTTTGTTTTGTTTTAAAAGTAGTTTACCACACATCACCTTCACTAATTCTAACTTGGTGATAACCACTGTTTAAGTCTAGCTTAGTGAAATAAATAGCAGTCTTTAATTGATCCAGTAAAGCATCAATACGAGGAAGAGGGTAAAGATTTTTCACCATGAATTTCTTTAAGGCATGAAAATAAACACACATCCACCATGTGTCATCTTTCTTATGTACCAAAATGATTAGTGAACCACAAAAATATGAAATTTGATGGATAATTACTTTTGCCAAAATTTCCATCACCTATTTCTCGATTTCCTTGTTTTTAACCACAAACAATCTATACATACCAATGTTAGGAAGATGTTCATCCTTAAAAAACTGTATCTCATTGTAAACCCCTCTTTTAGGAGGTAGACCCTATAGATCCTAAGAAACATCATCATACTTAAAAACAATTTTAACTAATTCATTTTGATGTTTAGGATCATAATCCTTAAATGCCTTTTTATTATCTTTCTTTTTGGATTTGATAACCATGAGTAAAAAATTCTTTCTTGAATTTACAATCCTTTTCATTTTCCCTACAGTAACTAAAGAAACATTTTTTTCACACGATGAGCTCTAACAATATATTCAATCTCATCCTTAACAAGCAAGTATTTATTATCTTCCTTGTAGAATATTTCTTTACAATCTTATAGATAAGGACATCCCAAAACCACACCACAAATATCTAAAGGAACAACATCCAAATCAACCTCATTAATAAAATTTTCTATAATGGCAAATCTAAATCTAAAATTTTTCGTTACCTGCAATTTTTTATCATCACAAACCTAGTCCAGAGGATAAGTCTTATGATGTGGCTTGGTTTCGAGTCCCAGTTTCTTCACAAACTCCTCTAAAATCAGATTATATTGAGATCCACTATCATATAGATTGTCTATTTTTCTATGTTTAGAAACAACTCTAAGGTGGAAAACCTCATTTCTTTTCTTTTCATCATGTATAGATTGTTGTTTAGAAGAAGATGCAACATTTGATGAACTAGTGTTAGAAGAAGAGGAAGAATTACAACCTTGAATACTCATGCCTGTGATCTTGGTTTCATCTCTTGAATCAAAGCCAAGATCATGTGCATAGTTATTTGTTTTCTTATCCTTTCCCTTCTTATTATTAAAGCATTTAGGATTCATTTCACGATGTAAATTCCAAAACTTAGATTCATCATGATTCTTTTTATAATTATTGCAAAATGCTTTTTCATCTTCTTTCTTAACATTAGAGTTATTATTTTTCTTACCCTTCCCTTTACCTTGTTCTTTCGAACCTTTTTCTTTTCCTTCGGATTGCTTGTTCTTGTGTTTTGAGGAGGAATACTTAGTCATTTCCCCTCTTGCTTCTAAATGTTTATCTTACACACACATCGCATCAATATTAGTAGGATTAAGAACAAGAATCATATGTCTCAAATAACTATGTAATCCACTTATAATTTTTAGCAGTGTTTCTTGTGAATGAAGAGAAATACCAATTAGAAGACCCCTTTTTCTAAACTCATGTGTATAATCTTGAACACTCCATCCCTTAGTTTTTCTCAAAATTTTCCAATCCATCATAGCTTGTTGCATATATTCTAGAGGATAAAATTGTTGTCTTAGATCAAAAACAAAATCATACCAAGAAGACATTTCTTTACCTTTTTTCTCATCTACTTCCTAAAGATTACTCTCCCACCATATGAGTGTTATGTCACCCATTTGAAGAGTTGCCAAATGGATAGTAGCTTCATCATCAACAATTTTCTAACCCTACAATATACCTCAATCTGCTTGATCCATTTATCTAACTTCTCTGCATTAAGCTCCCCATTATACAATAGAAATTCAAACTTGATATCTATTTTTAATGAAGGAAGAAAATCATATTTTTGTGTTTCACCTTTAGGAATATCAAATTTTTGTTTCTCGTCTTTAGGAGAATCATAATCAGATGCAGAGCCATCTGTCTTTTGACCTTTTTAGCTTATTTTTCCATCTATCTTCACCTATCTCGATACAATCCCTCCACCACCTCTTTCATTTGAAGGAATGATTGACGCAACTCTTCTTCTCATTCCTCCATCACTAGACATCATGATCTTCTTGAACAAATTTCCAGATCAACACCTTCTAATTATGCTTCACCCTTTCTAGAATGGGACCTTGTTAACATTCAACACAACTTGCAATCCAAACATTGTAAAAATGATCATAGACTAGCTCTAATACTAAATGACACAAAATCGTAAGAAAATTACAAAAACATTTACCAAAATTTTCTGTAAATGATGATTTCTTGTATTAATTTCAACATTACGACTTTTCCCAAATTTTAATAATTTTTAAGAATTTGTAAGCTCTATGTAAATTAGAGGGAAAATGACTAAAAACTAGGAAATATGAGACACACGATTGATAATGGAGTTCAACATTAAAGCCTACATCTTCGGGTCCATATAAATGTGACCAATCTATTAAAACCACTTTAATACACTTACAAATGAATTTTAAGGGAGAATTAGATCTTCTCCAATTGTCACAATAGTCCTACAAAATAATGGGTAGTCTCCTTTGGAAAAAAATCAAATATTACTCCTAGCTCTCACAATAGGCCTTTCATTGTACACAGTATTCTGGAATTAGCTCTTCAAATACAACCTCTCTCTGTTTATAGCTTGTTTCAACCACTTGGTGCAACAGAGCCCCATTATTTTGGAAAGACATCAGATAAGGGTTCGAATCCCTTACCCTCCTCCACCGTTTTGGTTTTCTTTTGTAGGAATAGTCCCACATTGAGCGCAGGTTAGGTAGGGGGAATGTTTAAATGTATGCAGTCATTGAATCTATATCGGTCTTGGACTTATTTTTTGAATGGCAAGTGTGTAGCCCGTTGGGTCAGAAAGATAAGTTTGGCAATGAGGAGATAAGCTCCATGTTGGAGGATGTGGTGAGTAGTTGGCAAGGAAGCTAGAGGAGATAGCAGATAAGTTGGGAGTGTTGGTAGATAAGAGGTGCGCTGGCAAATAATGTAGATATCAACTCCATTGGCTGAGCTAGCAAATAGCTCTACTCATTGAATCAACTTAGTATTAATGAAACTCAGATGTAATGCATTACATTACATAGAAAATTATCCCACATTCATCTTATTAACATAAACATGAGCTCATATATACAGAAGCTCAATCATGGTGATATGAATATCGGAGGCCAAGGAACCCCTTCACAAAAAGAGTGTGTCAACACTGGCCAAGGGCCCCCAGCCAGCAAATAGTGAGGCCCACCCGTTAGTAAATGAGTGTCGAAGACTGGCGTCACAAAACTAAATTTTCCTTCATACCACTTGTGTCAGAACTGTAATTTTATTAGTCCACTTGGTGGATGTGCACACATCCATGTCACCTGCACGTAGTCCATTATTTTTTCTAGCTGGATAAATATTTTAGCAAATATATTTGTTGCATAGGGCTTAGTTTTCAGTGTTCAAGATATAATTGGAAATATCTCAATTTTCTCTACATAATGAAATTCTCTGCAACTAATTCTAAGAAGATAACATATCACTTTTTCTTAATGAGGATCCTCTAGATCAATTTTTCAAAGATGCAACTGTATGATTTTCCAAGAGGAGTATAGTGGGGGGATGGTCGAGCTACTTTTTACATAAGCTTGGTACGAGATGTAGATTGGGAGGAAGTTTTGACAACAATAGTGTGTTTCTGCATTCTTGGATTTTTTATTGTGGGTGAATAGTTTTGTGAATTCATTATTGGGTTTATTAGAGTGAATTTTAACATGACTTTACTCAAGGGCATGCATTTATAACTTGAAAACCATAGTAAAAGCTTCCTCAAAGGTTTAGAAGGACTGAATTTGAAGGGTAGATGAAATGTTCTTGGCGCATGATATAGGAAAGAGCTAAATCAATTCTATTTGAGGTAGTGAGAAGGATATATGGTTAATAACCCCGCGCCACCTAGAGACAATATCGGCAATTGATTCATCATCAAACTATTTGATGGCGTAAAGGTCAGTGGAGGTTATCTTAAGCATTATTTTGTTGGAGAAGTGTTCTAGGAAATGTTGCACAAGTTGTGTGAAGGAAAAGAGGGAATTTTGAGGGATGCCTTTGTACCAGTCTAGAGAAGGATTGACGAATGACATAGGAAAGGTACAAAGCATAATATCTTGATCATGTGTGATAAGTTAGCATGATTTCCTAAAGGTACAGAGAAGTTTCTAGGGACATTCTTTGCTATGGAATTTAGAGAATTTCGGAACCTCCCAATGTGGAGGAAATAGATTAACAGAAATGGATGGATTGATGGGTTCATTAAAGATTTTCTCATAAGTAAATGTACTTTTGGGGCCCAAGGTGGTGGCCTCTAAGTTATCCATTCTACTCAAAAATTCTTACATACGATCATTTGATGTCTGATGATGGGGACATCATTGATGTTTGATGATGGGGACATCATTGATGTTTATAGGAAGTAGATGGATTTAGATTGTGAGTAAGATTGATATGTTGGGTGTAATTGGGAGTTTTTGGGGTTGTTTGATAGGAAGTGACATAATTAAAGGTTGTAATTGGGTGGGTTACAAAGTAGGATGTTGTAAAGGGATGTAGTTGGGTGGGTAAGATTGTGCAGGTTGTGAGTGAAAGGGGGATTGGATTGGATTTGTGTTGGATAATTTTGGGTATGTACATGAGGTGGTAGGGATGTTTGAAGGGGTTTATTAGAAAACATATGCCGAAAGATGCTTCGAAGTGAAGGTTGGTTAGTTTGAGTTGAATCCGAATGGGGACATTGTGAGATAGAAACATTGGGATGGACATGGGATGTTAAAAGAGGCACCGATATTTGAAAGTGTTTTTTGGGTAGTGGAGGAGGTATGTTGGAGTCTTGAAGAGTTTGGGACTGAGCGTTTATGATAACGGTAGATGAGGAGGGAATAGGAATGGAGGATGTAGGGATGGTCTAAAGGGTATTGATACATGGTAAATTAGGTAGGATAGCAACCACTAACTATGTGGATTGTTGGGTCTGGGGAACCATGATAGAGTATTCATCAAGGACATGTTCATTTTGGGCTAATGATAGCTCATTCATGACCGTAGGGAAAAAGACGATGAGTTGGGACGTAAGGAATTCAGTAGATTCAAATTATTAGAGATAACTATAAGGTTGCTAAAGAGGGGGTCCATTAATAGGGATGTTTTTGGATTTGCAAACTCTCTAGTCATGAACGGCCAAAGGGTTATCATCAGGGAGTTCTTGAAATTCCAAGTATCCGTGAGGGATTGTGGGGGCTCCAAATGCTTCTGAGGAAGTAACGGAAGGAGGTGTGGCTAATATGGAAGGGATGAAGTGACAGTGGACAAAGGGATTAGTCTCGATATGGGGATTGCCTTAAAGCACATAGGGCCCATGAGGTGGAATAGTGTGAATAGTGGATAGGGAGGCCAAGGATGAGGTCATCAAAGGTGTATAAAAAACAATAGTGAGTGTAGATGTTTGTTGTGAGGGGTTGGTTTATATGGGGATGTCATTAGAAGTGGTTGATTGCTACATTCTCTTAGCTTTGGAGCCAGTAACAATGGGCATGAATTAAACAAGAAAAATCATATGCAAATTAGTGACGCATCACGCAAGTTAAGTAACAAAATTTTATTTATCTTACTTAGTTATAGAATGTGAAGAGGGAAGAGGCTCAAAGGGAACCTAGAGAAATGGTTTCTCTATGGATGGTTTCGAGTGTGTTTAAGGATGGAGTTCCTCATATATTTGAAGGTACATGAGGCCAAAATCTATGATGACTATTGGTATGAGGTCTTATTTAGGGGCCTACCTCAAACTTCATGCATCGCATCGATAAGAGTGTTGGGCGATTAGGTTATATACCTATAGTCAGGAAATTTATTACACGACCAAAACACCCTAGCGGCTTCCTTATTGGGTGATGAAATCCTAATAGCTCCACCTAGGTAGAAATTTTTTAGATGTGTAGAATGTGTGTCTGGTTCAGTTGTGTGTGAAGAAAATGTGAATGCAGAGTATTACCACCTAGTTAAGCCATGTGATCAAGAAAATATGAAATGGTTGATTTTAGATCCAAACCCAAATATGATGTTAGATGAAGACAAGCAAACAAATGAAGGGGAGAATGATGTAGGAAATGGAAAAAAATAAAAAGAGGAATACCTTGATACACTTTCATTTTTTCCAAATTAGATACCCGTTGTTGAGCAAGCAAGCCAACTCCTAAGCACACAAGTGAAGAACTCCGACCTGCAGATTTAGTGGAAAGAGGAAAATAAAATATAGAATTGGAATTGAAAATGAATAAGGAGCTTACCAAAGGAGTACGTGGGTCCCACCGGGCACGCCATAATGCTTGACAAGTTTTCCACTCATGTTCCAAGTTAATGAAATAACATGCTAGAAAGAAGAATCTCCAAAGATGGGAGGGTTTAAGCCTACCTCTAATGTTTGATAGTGATGATGATGGAAGGTGGGTGCATAAATCCTTTCTGCGACGAAATTGATTAGCTACAAAACACAAAGGATAGCTACACAAAGACAAGATTAGTAAATTTTTATGGTGGGCTTCATGACCAAAGCTAGTCCCAAGAAGTGATGAAATTCCTAAGAAGGATGTCAGCCCACTTCTTTAGAAAATTGATTGAAAAAAGGAATATACAACATATAGAAGATAACCATAACAAAAATTTTCAAAGATATGCTAAAATAGAGATCAAATAATAGTTACAATGATAAATTGAAATAAATAATGCAAGCCAGAAAGAGGTCGACGATGACTAGAACAATCGAAGGTGATCAGAGAACAAAGAAAATGAAAAGGATGAAAATAACTTATCTAGAAAAGGTTTATGGATTCTAAATATGTCCTAGATCAGGAATAGGGACACAAAAAGTAGAGAAAACACATATTACATGAAGATGTGATAAATAGATTAAAATGTAGTTGGGGTAGAGGAGGTCGATGGCGACCAGAGGTAGTCAATGATGAGTGTGAATGAAAAGTGAGGGCCTCGGATGTATGTTAGCAAGAAAAAAGAGATTGAAACATCTAGGTGTTGCAGGGACAGAGAGAATGATAGTAGAAGGGGCATGATGCAAGAAAACAAGTGAGGAAGATTGGATGGACGGAGACTAGGAACAATTGACGAAAAATGAGAATGGCTTAGGCCTTGGTGAGGGTTGATGGATGCCAAATGAGCTATGTGAAGAAAAAAAATTTGGTTGATGTGATTAGAGAGCTCCAAAATGACAAATGGACATGCAAATAACTGATGAAGAAGAGATGAAAATAGGAGAGGTTTTCCAACAATATCCAAGCTCCAAATCTTCCAAAATGGTAGAGAAAGACTCCAAATTGGATCTAAGAGGTTGGTGGTAGCTCACAAGAAGGAAAGAAACCTATAAAGATTCGCAAGAGGTCGGATCTCAAGATTTTCATCCTTTTTAGGAAGGGGGAGATGGTGTGTATATAGGTTCGCCGACGCCCGATAAGGTCATCGTGGATTGTGGGGAGCCATTGATCTTGCTTATGTGGATGATGTAAAACTCAAGAGATGAGGCGTGGATGAGGCCCAATTAGGTGGTGATTCGGGCTAGAAGTTAATTTGGTGATTTGGAATATATATTGAGTTGCATAGGGAAGGGAAATAGTGGTTGGATGTGGTGGAAGTGCATTTAATAAAGGCAAGGCTGGTTGGAAATATTAAATGGGGGTAGATGGTGATTCTAGAAAGGATAAATGGGAGATTTTGGGATATAATTAAGGTAATAAATATGTTTAGGGATGACTAATATGGTTGTGGGTGATAAATGTAATTAGGGTGCATAAGAGGAGATGAAATAATGTGATAATGGAAACTATTTATGATGGGATGGGGTCAAAGAGATGAGATAGAATTAAGATAGGAAAATAGAAACTAAGGGAAGTAAATTTTATTTAGTAGGGAAATTGGATTTTTAATAGGGACATGGGTGTGAGTATGCACAATGACAACAGGGAGCAAGCGAAAGTGAAATGGGGGACTATTTGACCAAATTTTGGTGTCTACAAAAATGTCCAAGCCATGTGTGATCATGAGATTCAAAATATTACCCCCTCATATTTATTATTTACCACTACATAGTCTCATTATCTAGGCACCCTTTTATACCACAACCCCTATTTATTTCAATATAAAGAATTTTAAATAAAGAGTTCCCTTGTATGATCACATGTGTTATATATTGCCTTAATTACCAAGGTGATCCCCATGAATGAAGAAACGAAAGTACTAATTCTTAGAGTCATGTAATTAGTTGACTACCCTATGACCACTCACCATCTCTAGAAGCACCATGCCAGAATTATAAACATCACTTTTATAGTGATTGCATACTCCAAAACACATTATGGGGCAATGTAACCATGTGTGCCTCTCACGTGTACTATCACCACATCACTCTCATTTTTATTCAATATTTTGGCTAGCTAGAAGTTCCAAAAACTAGCTCTAAAATTGTAATACCTTTTCTTCCACTCAAGGCATTTTTTGTTTTGCATAAAGTTGCAGTTGTACAAAGATCCATTATTTGTGCATTCATAGACCAAAAGATATTGAGAACCTTCAGCATAGACATCATGCAAACGAATGAGATTTATGGTGGACAAAAGCAATTGCATTGACTTTCGCATTAAATCCTTGATGTCCCTCCTCTACATCATGTAGGTACTTTCCAGAAACTTGTGTACCATTTGCGAGGTGACAAGAAGTACATATCTGAATCCTCCCATAAGATTGCTTCAGCTGCATGTTTGTGAAATGATAGGAATGTGGATACAAACATGTCATACTTGACCAAAAATATGAACAAATGCCCGTCTATTGTATGTCGATGCATTTTAGGAATCAACAAAACTAGAATTGTTAATTTTCACTAACAACATTTCTCATGCAACCCTTCAACCGGCAGAAGAACACCTATCGATATAACTACTTTAGCAAGGATTTGAAGATTGAATCTCATTGCATGATGCACCCATTCGCATATCAAAGACACCTACATTCCATGGTATTCTCTTCACACAAGAAATGCGTTGAACAAATGAAAGACATCGCTAGGCCATCCTATTCCTCGAAAGCATAACAAGGTCAACTTATTCAATGCAAAGAACAGAGATATTAAAAACACGCACACGCAAAACAAAAGAAAAAGGAAAAAAAAAAACGAATTAAAACCAAATAATTAATTTTAACGAGGCGTAAGTAGTATAATATAAAACGAAAAAAACAAATTCAAAAGTGAAGAATCTCGGTATCATCTCACAAATTGTATTTAACAATGTAAGTTGGCTTGTTTATGTCGAAAGAAGAGCGGGGTTTCGAACACACGTTCTCCCCTTCTAAGTATTTCCCGTTAGATTTTTACAGTTGGCTTCAATTCAGTTCCAGTTAAATGGCTTCCACTTCCTCTTCTTCCCAACAACACAACCAGCTTGGATATGCTTTTCAGGAAATTGTACCTTGGACTGCATCATCCTCCACTGCCCTTACCAAGCTGCGCTCACCCAGATGGGATGTGTTTATTAACCACTGTGGAATTGATGTCAAATACACCATCGCCACCACCATCAGCAATACGCTTGCTCGTACTGGACTGCGAGTTTTTCTGGATAAAGAAGCCCTCCAAGGAGGCGATGTTATTCCCACTAAAATACAAGATGCAATGTCTAGCGCTTCTCTTCACATTTCCATATTTTCAACCAACTATGCACGGTCTCCTTGGTGTCTGGCAGAGCTGTCGTTTCTGCTCAAAACTGGCACCAGGATCATTCCTCTCTTCTTTCACGTTGACCCTTGTGATCTTCGATGGGTGGATCAAGGAAAAGGGATCTATGCCGATGCATTCATCCAACATGAAAAGCAAGGTAGATACACCTTCCAGAAGCTTCAGGAGTGGAAGATGGCTCTCCAAACCGTTTCTTTTCATTTTGGTTGCGTTATCAACAATAATCAGTATGTATCAAACGCACATATGCTCACTAGTCCCGAAAAAAATGTTGGAGGACTAGTTTTGATTTTCTCATAAGCCCATCATAGTTATTAAATATGGTAATATTATAAAAAAATCTGTATTTTTCAGTTTTTTCATTTTACTGTATAAAATTTTGTATTTTCAGTGGAAATATATTAAAATACAAGATCTAGAAAATTGATGTTATTTATTATTATTTTATATTATAAATCTTTATTAAAAAAGATTTTCATATTTCAATATTGTTTACAAGATTTTTAGCTGTCCCCGTAAGATTAATAAGATCATTATCAACCATATTTTTTACAAATTTGAATACTATCACTTAAAACTCTCTCTGTACAAAAGTTGCTACTTTGATCCTCATACCATTTCTTTAAATACACCCTCGATTCACCATAATCCAAATGAATTCGGTTGTGTGGAAGTTTGTGTTTCTACCAAGCTTCCTATTTCTAATATCTGTGAAATCAAATGGGTGTGGCAGTAGCACCACCAGGGAAAATTATCCCAACACGAGGGCAGATGACTCTGAAGAACATTAAAAACAAATATAAGACCAACTATGTCTTTTATAGGTTCCTCGGCCTCCATTTCCTCCACTTTCACATGAAATCTGCCATGCATTGTAATGAAGTTAGGTGGTTGGCGTACTCTGAAATGTGTATGGAAGCTAATTAAGTTATGTGGCTCATTTTGCAATCGGGAGAACTGCTCTGTTTGTACATTATCATACCCAAACAAACCCAGAAGCCAAGATTGGGAAATCATTGGCAATACTCTATTAGTCTCCCTTCCTAAAAATTGATCTAGAAAGTTTTCATCTCGAAATTCCTAGACCTAAAAAATCTAAGATGTATTGAACTATGACAGTTCTATAACTGATCATTTCAGATAATGAATCTGACATTGCAAAATTGGATTGCCGTCTTGTTTTGTTATAGTTAAATTCTTATTTTTGGTAAGTTGATGTTTGTTATATTGATTTTCTTATTGTGCTGTACATGTTTAGTGAGGAGGGGAGCGTGTTAAAGAATATTGTAAACATGGTGTTCAAGACGATGGAGAAAGTGCCATTCCAGGTAGCGAAACATCCCGTTGGAGTAGATGACGTGTTTCAAGACTTTGAAAGAAGCACGCTTGAATCTACCGAGAATGTACAGATTGTGGGGATCGTGGGAATGGGTGGCGTTGGCAAAACAACCCTGGCAAAAGATTTGTACAACAAAAAATGCTACTCTTTCCATGACTCCAGTTTTATATTTGATCTGCGAGATGCTGCTAGCAGAAATCTGTTGCATGAGAAGCAGAAAAAGCTTCTCAAGGACTTCGGTGTCAAAGACAAGGACTTACGTTTCGACAATATAGAGGAAGGAAAAGGCGTTCTGGCAAGTCGGTTGAGATCTGTTTTTGCGCTCATCGTGTTGGATGATGTAGATCACGAGGACCAACTAGATGCTCTGTTGCCAACAAGGGACTGCCTTGGATCTGGCAGTTTGATCATTATTACATCCCGTGAATTGGGAGTCCTTACAAAGTGGGGTATCTCCTCCATATATAGAATGCAAGCTCTGAGTCGTTTTTATGCCAAGCAGTTATTCTGCTGGCATGCTTTCTTGCAATCCTATCCACTTGAGGGTTTTGAAAATCTGGTTGAAGAATTTTTGAATGGTTGCAGTGGGTTACCTTTGTCACTCAAGGTGTTTGGAGGACAGGTTTATGGGAAGTCCAAGGGCTACTGGGAGTCCCAACTGCATAAGATCTCCAGAATACTGCCGGAAGACATTAAACAGAGGCTCAAAGTGAGCTATGACTCCTTACACAAAGATGAACAAGAAGTGTTCATAGATATAGCTTGTTTCCTCTTTGGAGAAAGGATCAGTTTCGCCATTGCTATATGGGATGGCTTCGAGTTGAATGGTCGGGATAGTTGGGAAACACTTGTGAATAAGTGTCTTGTTGAGCTAGACCAGAATAATCGCATAACAATGCATGACCATCTAAGGGACTTGGGAAGGGATCTCGCTCATACTCTCTCACCGTCTCGTTTATGGCATCAAGAGCACATCAACAACATTAAAAAACAAGCCTGGGTGAGCTCTGCTTAACATTTTGTTTTGTTTTCACATCTCCTTGATGCATTTTTTTTGTTTTTCCGTCCAGGAAACAATGTCTATTAGAGGGTTACAAGTTATTGTTAGGCGATTACAAATTATTGTTAATGCGATGGTCATGCTTATGCAAATGATGATGCAGTTCACGCGAATCGGATGTTTTGGGCACTCACGAGGACATTTCTGGCAAGAATCGGAGTTTTTAATTCATGGAGAATATGAATTTGTCAAAAAGATTGGCGCAACAGCAAAAGAACCTGTCTGGCTTCGTCGCAAATGTGTTCCCTCACAGCTTTCAGTCCAAAAGTTAAGAATCCTAGAAATCAAGTATTCATATTGGAACCCGAAAAAATTATGGGCTGATGCAGATGTAAGTATTTAAAACTACGTACAGTTTTCATCTTACAAGTTTTAGTGCTGCATGTTTTTTGTAGCCTAACCGGATCTAAATTTTCCCCAACTCCAGCCTCCCCTGCAGTTGAGAGAGCTTATTATTACAGGCGGCTTTGAATTACAAAGATTTCCAACTTCAATAGGACGCCTGAAACATTTGAAAATCATAATTGCCGTTAGTCTTGAAGTGAATTGTCTGCCAAAAGAGTTTTGTGCTCTCGAATCGCTGGAGCACCTGGAGCTACGTTGCTCTTCACTACCTACTAGTTTCGGGGATTTGACTAGCCTCCGCCATATAGACTTCTGTTACTGCTGGTTCTTGGAAATGTTGCCGGTTTCTTTTAAACAGCTGATACACCTGCAACATCTTGATTTAACATGCTGTAAGAATCTAACATTCAGGTCAGACATGATGGAAAACATGACAAAGCTGGAGCTTCTAAGGTTTTCAGGATGCAGTAAATTGGAAGAGTTGCCTCATCATATCACAAATCAGGTGTCTTTGAGGGAACTCCATGCTGATGATACAGGGTTAAAATATATTCCAACTAACATTGGTGCACTCGCAAAATTGCAAGTGCTGGAGATAGGAAGTCCGTTTTTGGAAATCTTGCCATCCTCTCTTGAAAATATGTCCAGCTTGTCTCGACTGAGAATTAATGGCTGTAACATGTTGAAGTCTTTGCCAAATTCAGTGGGGCGTCTAATTATGCTTAAGGAATTGTGGATAGAAAGATCAGGAGTGGAGTCTTTCCCAGAAGAATTTGAGCATCTGACTCATGTTCAACATCTGGGTATTATTGAGTGCCCACTCACACAACTAGGGTCTACTACTTCATTGTGCAGGTTCAAGGTGATTGACATAAGAGACACCAAAGTGTCAAGTATATCGATATCCGAAGACTCCTGTCCCACCCTTGAAACCCTCTCTCTCTTTAATAATACCTGTCTAACTGATATCGAAACCCTGCCAACATCTGTGAAGACTATTAAATTGAGTGTATGTAAAATGCTGAAGAGTTTAAGGGGTATTCGGGGTCTGATAAACCTTCAAATTCTGTCTATTTTCGATTGTCCGCACTTATATGTGCTCCCTAGTTTGAGAGGTTTGGCTTCTCTTAAAGAAATTGTAGTCCGATATTGCCACAATTTGATTAAAATAGAAAGTGTTGAAGCTCTTAGATCAGTGAAGACCATAATATTGGATTCTTGTCCGAGGTTGAAGGAGCTCCCAAGTTTTGCAACATTATCTTCCATCCAAGAGATTAAGATTGAACGTTGCTACATACTTGATAAAATCCAAGGCCTGGAACATTCAAGATCGTTGGAGACGTTAGCAGCAAAGACTCTGGGGAAGTCGGGAGGTATACAAAGTTTGGAGCAGGCGGAGAGATTGAAGTCAGTGACGGTGGTAGCAGAGAGCAGATCAGCTCTTCAACCCTGCATTCAAACTTTTAAGGTACATTTCAAAACTCATCATATATTTATCACCATGTAAAGTTTATTGACTGAAATAATTTGTTGCAGAAATGGCCGAGCGAGATGGTAATAATAGGCGGAAGAGCAGTGAGTGGCGTTGAATCGGTTATGGACTCTTTTATCTTTCCCGACCTTACAGTAGTTCGCTCACTGAAGAGAAGGACTAGGTGCGGGTTAGAATGTCTGAAATCTCACTCTTCCGATGCTGCAATCGTTTGTTTCATGGTAGCTAAATCGTTTCAATGTAGTTTAAATAACACGCATGTCTCAGGTCAAGATGCGTGTTTTTTCCATACTGTTACGAATTCAATAGAAGGGGAATGGGTGTTTGTAGGTGTGTTTAGACAAGGTTGTAGGCTTATGGACAAGGTTACTGTAGCTGTGGAGGCTAACACAATCGACGGAGAGGTAAAGAGAGGAATGCTAGTGGTGGGAGATGAAGTGAGAATACTACAGGCATTTACTCATTATTGGGATTTGTTTTTCTAATAACTACTATATTTGTAATTTTCTTGTAATAATTAAAGTGATAATATCCCGCCCTCTGAGAAATTTGTGAGGTGATACTTGCTATGAAAGTTTATAAACTTAATGAAGTTTGAACTAGCATACCTATATTTATATAAATATATGTAATATATGCCGAGAGGTATATATTACATATATTTATATATTATATAAATATATAGGTGCCTTGTGAACTTCACCTCTCGGCATATTTTACATACATATAGAACATAAATCAAAACATGACATGTAAAATATGCCGAGAGGTGAAGTTCACAAGGCACCTATATATTTATATAATATATAAATATATGTAATATATACCTCTCGGCATATATTACATATATTTATATAAATATAGGTATGCTAGTAGCAACCGCGGGAGTTGCATTATTCATAAAACAATACCTAACTTATTTACCTCATGATCACGATAGATGATTGTAATATTTAATGTATTTACAAATTAACATAATATCAATATACACATAATAATTAACAAAATATTCACGACGATGATGACGACAAAGATGTTGATGGTGGTGGTATTAATGGTGGTGATAATGAGGATGAGGATAATGATGACAACTATGAAAATGATAGCGGTGATAATGAAAAAGATGACAACTATGTCACAATTTGTAAACCTTAAATCCTAAATATGCATTATAACAATGGTAATGATAATGACAATGATGGAAGATGAAAATGACCATGAATGTGAAGATGAAAATCATGATCATGATCTAACGATGATAATCATGATGATGTCTATAATGATGGGGAAATGAATACATAAACATGTATGATAATGAGGATCACAATAATAATAATGAAAAATGAAAATGACCACGATCGTGATAATCAAGATCATGGTATGATAATGATGAAAATGAAAAAGATGACAACTATTTCCCCAATATGTAAACCTTAAACCATAAATATGCACGATAATGATGGTGCCAATAACGATGATGATGGCAAATGAAAATGAGCATGAATGTGAAGATGATAATCATGATCTTGATCTAACAATGAGTATATCGACGATGATAATCATGACGATAATATCATGGTCAATATCATCTTAATCGCCATCATTGTCACCAACGTCATTGTCTTCAGTGTTTTTATTTTCATCATAATCATAATCATTGCCATTATTTTCATCATCATCATCACAATTTTATTAACAATATTATTAATATCATCATCTTAATTGTTGTCATCATCACAATCATCATCATCTTTGGTGTTGTCTTTTTCATCATCATCATAATCATTATCTTTATCATTGTTTTCAATGTCATCATCGTTGTCTTTTTCATCATCAAGATCATCCCTAATCATCGTCATTAACACAATCATCATCATTTTCTTGATTGATACAATCATTTTCATCTTAGTTATCATCATCATCACCATCATCATTATTATCACCACTATCGCTACCACCACCATCAATGTCATTGTCGTAATCGTACTTGGTATTGTCTTTTTCATCATCATAATAATTATTGTCATCATTTTCACGATTGATATAATCATTGTCATTATCATTATCATCTTCATTTTCCTCATTATCATCCTCATCATTATTATTTCCACTATCATTGCCACCACCATCATTGTCGTCATCATCGTCGTCATTATTATCATCATAATCATTATTATTATTAATACAACATTATTGGATGACAACTATTCCACAATATGTAAACCTATAACCCTTAATATGAATGATAATGATGGTGCATATAACAATGATGATGGTAGATGAAAATGAGCATGAATGTGAAGATGATAATCATGATCTTGATCTAACGACAATTATATCGACGATTATAATCATGACGATAATATCATGGTCTTGATATCATCTTAATCTCCATCATTGTCACCAATGTCATTGTCTTCGGTGTTTTCATTTTCATCGTAATCATAACCATTGTCATTATTTTCATCATCATCATCACAATTTTATTAACGATATTATTAATATCATCATATTAAATGTTGTCATCATCACAATCATCATCATCTTTGGTGGTCTTTTTCATCATCATCATAATCATTGTCTTTATCATTGTTTTCAATGTCATCATCATTGTCTTTTTCATCATCAAGATCATCCCTAATCACTGTCATTAACACAATCATCATCGTTGTGATTTTCACAATCATCATTGTCTCCAGTGTTATTTTTGTTTTCATCAACATCATCATCATTTTCATGATTGATACAATCATTTTCATCTTAGTTGTCATCGTCATCATCCTCATCATTATTATCACCACTATCGCTACTACCACCATCAATTTCATCATCGTAATTGTACTTGATGTTGTCTTTTTCATCATCATAATAATCATTGCCATCATTTTCACAATCGATATAATCATTGTCATTATCATTATCATCTTCGTTTTCCTCATTATCATCCTCATCATTATTATTTCCACTATCACTACCACCACCATCATTGTCGTCATCATTTTCATCATCATCATAATCATTATTATTATTATTAATACAACATTATTGTTATAATTTTATTAATATTATTAGTAATATCGTCGTTATTGTCATCTTAATCGTCGTCATTGTCACAATCGTCATTGTATTTAGTGTTTTTGTTTCACTGTCATCATTCTCACAATCGTTATAATCATTTTCATCACCATTGTAATCTTCGTTGTCATCATCATCATCCCCATCATTATTATCACCACTATCATTTCCACCATCATCATTGTCCTCATCGTCATCGTCTTTGGTGTTGTTTTTGTTTTCATCGTTATCATAGTCATTGTCATCATTTTTTACGATCGATATAATCATTATTATCATCATTCTCATCTTTATTGTCATCATCATCATCCTCGTCATTATTATCACCACTATCACTACCACTGCCATCATTGTCGTCGTCATTTCCGTCGTCATTGTCATCATCAATATTAATCTTACTACTAAAATTGATATTATTATGATTTATAAAAATAAAAAACTCTTATTATTAACACTATATTATTATTATTATAATTATTATTATAGTAATAGTAATAGTAATAGTAATAGTAATAGACATCATAAATGTCATCCTTATCATCGTGGTTATCCCCATCTTAACCGTGGTCATTGTCATTTTTCACCTCATCCTTGTCATAATGATCTTCATCATCCTTGATATGGTTGTCATTTCATCATAATCTTAGTCTTTTTCGACATTTTCATGATTGATATAAGCTTCTTGACCACTATCATCATCATTATGATCACCATCTTCCTGATGATGGTCATGGTCATTCTCCTCCATCATCATCACATCCTTGATATCAATTATGTAGTATTAATTAAATTAAATTTACTATTATTAAATTATAAACCATATATAATATAAATTATAATATATAATATAAATTTTAATTTATTATTTTAATTATTAATATATAGCATAACTTTTATTTATTTAATATTATTAAATTAGAAATCATATATATAATATAAATCTCAATATATAATATTAGTAAGGGCCCTTATAAGTATAATATTCTAGATTTTCCACTATATAGGGAGACCCCTATTCTTATGTAATTATTTAAAAGTGAGGGCCCTTATAAATATAATATTTTAAATTTTCCACTATAGTTTTTAAATTAACAAATTAATTTACTAAAGTGTTTTTTACCTTTAAATTATTTAACTATATAATCTAATTTAAAAGCTATATTGTTATGTAATTATTTAAAAGGAGGGCCCTTATAAAAATTAAATTACAAAAGTGTTTTTTACCTTTAAAATATTTAACCTTATAAATAAAATACAATTGAATTTACTGTGTAATACCCTTTACTTTGAAATCTCATTTCACTATTTTATTAATTAATAAAATACCATACCCTTTACTAACCAAAGATATCAATTAAATTTAGGGAAGCAATCAATAAAAGGATTTTTTTACTATCATGTAATACCCATTTCACCCTATCATTATCAGTAAAAGAAATTAAATTTACCCATTTTATTAATTAATAAAATACCATACCCGTTACTAACCAAATAGATCAATTAATAAAAGAAATTAAATTTAGGGAAGTAATCAATAAAAGGATTTTTGGTATTACCATGTAATACACAAGCTATATTCTTATGTAATTATTTAAAAGGAGGGCCCTTATAAAAATTAAATTACTAAAGTGTTTTTTACCTTAAAATATTTAACCTTATAAATAAAATACAAATGAATTTACTGTAATACCCTTTACTTTGAAATCTCATTTCACTATTTTATTAATTAATAAAATACCATACCCTTTACTAACCAAAGATATCAATTAAATTTAAGGGAAGCAATCAATAAAAGGATTTTTTTACTACCATGTAATATCCATTTCACCCTATCATTATCAATAAAAGAAATTAAATGTACCCATTTATTAATTAATAAAATACCATACCCTTTTGCTAATCAAATAGATCAATTAATAAAAGAAATTAAATTAGGGAAGTAATCAATAAAAGGATTTTTGGTATTAACCACATTAATACACAAGCTATATTCTTGATGTAATTATTTTAAAAGGATGGCCCTTATAAAAATTAAATTACTAAATTGTTTTTTTACCGTTTAAAATATGTAAAACCTATCAATAACATACAAATGAATTTACTGTAATGAAATAAACCCTTTACCCTTTGAAATCTCATTTCAACTATTTTATTAATTATAAAAAATACCATACCCTTTTACTAACCAAAGATATAATTAAAGTTAAGGGAAGCAATCAATAAAAGGATTTTTTTACTACCATTAATATCCATTTTCACCCTACATTATCATAAAAGAAATTAAATGTACCCCATTTTTAGCTTAATTAATAAAATACCGATACCTTTACTACCCAAAGATTCAATTAATTTAAGGAAGCAATCAATAAAAGGATTTTTTTTACTACTCATGTAATTCCATTTCAAATTCACATCACCCTATCATTATCAATAAAAGAAATTAAATGTACCCTTTTATTTAATTAATAAAATACCATAACCCTTTTGCTAATCAATAGATCAATTAATAAAAGAAATTAAATTTAGGAAGTAATCAATAAAAGGATTTTTGCTATTACCAGGTAATACCGTCATTTCACCCTATCATTATCAATAAAAGAAAATGAAATTACCCAATTTATAAAAATAAAATACCATACCCCTTTATTACCAAAAGAGATCAATTAAGAAATTAGAATTAACCAAATTAAACAAACTAACAATTAATTACTAAAGTGTTTTTTACCATTTATATTATTTAACTATTTAATCTAAATTAAAAGCTATATTCTTGTTATGTAATTAGTATTTTTCACCTCATCCTTGTCATAATGATCTTCATCATCCTTGATATGGTTGTCATCGTCATCATATCTTAGTCTTTTTCGACATTTTTCGAAAATACATGATTGATATAAGCTTCTTGACCACTATCATTGTCATTATCATTATCATCTTCGTTTTCCTCATTATCATCCTCATCATTATTATTTCCACTATCACTACCACCACCATCATTGTCGTCATCATTTTCATCATCATCATAATCATTATTATTATTATTAATACAACATTATTGTTATAATTTTATTAATATTATTAGTAATATCGTCGTTATTGTCATCTTAATCGTCGTCATTGTCACAATCGTCATTGTATTTGGTGTTTTTGTTTCACTGTCATCATTCTCACAATCGATATAATCATTTTCATCACCATTGTAATCTTCGTTGTCATCATCATCATCCCCATCATTATTATCACCACTATCATTTCCACCATCATCATTGTCCTCATCGTCATCGTCTTTGGTGTTGTTTTTGTTTTCATCGTTATCATAGTCATTGTCATCATTTTTTACGATCGATATAATCATTATTATCATCATTCTCATCTTTATTGTCATCATCATCATCCTCGTCATTATTATCACCACTACCACTACCACTACCATCATTGTCGCCGTCATTTCCGTCGTCATTGTCATCATCAATATTAATCTTACTACTAAAATTGATATTATTATGATTTATAAAAATAAAAAACTCTTATTATTAACACTATATTATAATTATTATTATATTAATAGTAATAGTAATAGTAATAGTAATAGACATCATAAATGTCATCCTTATCATCGTGGTTATCCCCATCTTAACCGTGGTCATTGTCATTTTTCACCTCATCCTTGTCATAATGATCTTCATCATCCTTGATATGGTTGTCATTTCATCATAATCTTAGTCTTTTTCGACATTTTCATGATTGATATAAGCTTCTTGACCACTATCATCATCATTATGATTGTAATGCCCCCCCCTAACTTACCTGGACTCGGCCAACTTCATCTCCTTGGCGTGGCAGGTGGAGATTTTATTGTGTGACGTGATGGAATCAGATTTTTATCTGACTTTCCTTGTGTTCGTCTCCCTCCCGCCATGGCATTAATGAGCCCTGCACCCTTTTGCTTGGCGTGTTAAATTTTTCTCCCTGTCGGTGGCCGCACCCACTGATTTTCGGATTTGCAAATCTCCTAATGACTCCTTTCTGTCACGTGGGCTGCCTGTGGTTTCTGTCCAAAACCACGGATGCTTGATGCGCTCCATCAATGCTGAAACAGACGTATTTGCTACGCGAAATGGGTGTGGTTCGCAAAAATCGTGTTGTACAGGCGAGATTCGTGGGCGTAGAACTGAAATTCTCCTAGGACAGTGCCGTGAGGAGGTGTTCGGCGATTGACAGCAGCTGCAGGGTAGAGAAGTAAACATACCCCAGAAAATCCGTGGTTTCCAGTGAGAGTTAATCCCGAGAGCTGCAGGGCGATCCCAAGGCACCGCCGGTGTTGATCCTGATGTTCTGGATGCACGCAACCTCAATCATGTTCAGCTGTTGCAAAATCTTGCAGCTATTGCAGAAGCTGTCTTGAGCGCTTCCAACGTGTAGGTTGTCCACTATGTTGTTATCTGTTCAGTTCGACTGCATCCTCAGACTCGGGTTTCTCCCCTTCTGGTTATGTCCTCAAATCGACGAAGTGACAATGAAAGCATTGCATGGACAACGTGTTGGTGGGTTAACCATTTTAGGTGTTCTGTCCAGTCTGTTCTAGTTGCATGCGACCACAGCCATGATCGGCTGTTGCAAAATCTCGTAGCTGTAGTAGGAGAACGAGATAAAGTTGTAGATTGGGTTGTCTTGCCCTTTCTTTTTGGGAAGTTGCCTCTGCCCAGGTGGCAGATCTCGCATAGAAGAAGCCCGATCAAACCTTGAGGAAAGTTTTTCAATGAGGCTGAGATCGTGTTCACCACTGTTCCTATTTCTGGCCATCTACAGAGCGTGAAGAACAGTAGCGGAGTTTGAACCATCTTTCACCCTGCATAGTTTTCCTTTTTCCATTACTTTGCTCATTCCCCTCTCAAAATTTTTTTTACTGTGTATTTTGATGCGAGTGAAGTTCGATGTTAGCTGGAAGTGATAATCCAGTTCCATGGCATCCCCATCCTCCTGTACAGCCTTGTGGTCATGGTTATGCTCTCTTTAGTTTTTTTCGTACACCATCGATAAGAAATCCAAGCCATTTGGTATCAGCAAGCACTCCCAAGAGTTTGGAAGTGGGCACGGAGCAGAAACCAGGTGTTGTTTGAAGCATTTTCAATTTTTTTGATTAACATGGACAGCAATAAAAATGGCTTCTGAGAACAGAACAAAAAGATCACAACTTACAGACTGCACAAATATACAGTCTATTTCCAGGCCTTGAAGATCCTGTGGCTCATACACATCGTCATCCTTAAAATCCCAGCAACCCTAAAATCCGTTAAGTGATGCCTATTGTGCCCTTTCGGGCAGTAGCAGCTATGGTGAAAATGAAGAACCCCTCATTGATAACGGTAGCTTTGCGACTCCAAAGACTGTTTTACCCTCTGTAGGTAGTTTACGGTTTCCCGACGATGCAGAGCGTGACGATCAGGGTGTTAGGGTTTTCGACAGACGCCTTGTTAAGGAGGGGAGAAGTTCACAGGAGATCTATGCAATGTTGGAGAAAATGTCTTGGGAGATGAAGGTAGCAGGATATTTTCTTTCAGATCCAGATCTGTACTGAGTTGTTCTTCCAAATTGACCTTGGACAGTGAGGGTGTTACCATCAGACCTGATGAAATTTATTAATGAGATTCTCTATTGCTTCCTTACTTGTTTTACGATGTAACTCATGGGAGAGAATCTCATAGGCGTGGATCTGTACTATATCAGCCCAAGGAAAGAACCCATGATGGTTTTCTTGATCAAGAGAAATGGTAACTCAGTTAGCAGTGGGACTACTTCTAGCCTGTAGGAGCCTGAAGGATGTGCAGAGAACTAAGGACAATTGTTCCATCTTATTACTTCATTTCAGGGAGATCACTTTACTTAGAATTTTGCTAATGATAATGTTGTAAGGCATGGATCGGCTAGGACTCAAATCAAGGACCTCCATCAGCATTGCTTAGCACTCTACCTTTGAGACAACGGTCCTTCGCAGGTTTGGGGTTTGCTAGTTGATTGGTTTCCTGTAGGCAGGGTTCAACTTTGCAATCTTTTGAGGCCGATCTGCTTCATATCAGAATATTCATGAAGCACAATTTTCCTTGCAACTATATGAGCATCTTCTACGAGTCAATATGTTGGCAGGCATAAAGGGTGCTGTTGGAATTATCACACCTTACAAGCTACAGCTGCAATGTTTGCACCGAGATTTTGATGCTGTCCCCAAATCTGATGAAGGAAAAGGTTGTGTATCATCACGGTAGATGCCTACCCGAGCCAGGAGTGTGGTGTAATCAATATGTCTCGTGTCCAAGCTTCAAATCATGGGGTTGGTTTGTAGCTGTTTTTTCACTGCGTGATTGTGGCGCTAGCTCGAGCTCGCAAAGCACTTTGGGTTAAAGGCAAGCAACGGCATTGAAACAATCATATGGAGATGGCGTTCTAAACCAGGCATGTTAAGACTAGCCCCTGAAATATTTTGCTTTCCTTTTTCAACTGCATGAAATAAATGATCTACTACCTGAAATGACGCTTTAAGATGGAATATTGTGTTTGAATCTATCGATTGTCCTTGATTGCATTGGTTTCTTTATTTTCCTGTTCCTTCTCCTGAATCGTTGTTCCTTTCATGATTGGTTTGCATAGGGGAAAATTGTTGTTATCTTTACTTTGTTATAATTATATGGCTGAGAACAATGTTGTACTTGCTTTGTTTATTTTGGATCAAATCATCTGAAATGGAAAGAGACATTCTTATGAAACATGGAAGCTTAAAAAAAAAATGTTACCTTTCAAAATGCTTGGTTATGGCTACCCTAAGCGATATCAAATCAATAGAAGCTCATAAATGCTTGGGTCTGATTTCTGCTCGATAGTAGATACTTCCTGCTTTTTGCTTCCTTAGGGGGTTTCCTTCATTAGTACTTCTGCCCCACTCGAATGCTTCTTTCCTCTTTGGCTTGTTCCCTTGCTTGTGCTGACAAGATAGTTATCACCTTTCAGATCTACTGAATGTAGACTTACCGCTGGATAAAACACAAATGCATGTATATTTCTTTTGTGGTGTTTTATCATCATTGATAAGGAATATCAAAAAATACAGAAATCTGGGTCCTTAGCTAGAGTGGCTCTTGTTTTTATTAGTTGTAACACTACTCCTTGATTACCTTTCTATTGAATGTAATTTGTTGCGTAAGTGAGAGTCCTGCTGGAATGAATTGAATTGATATTGTACAACATTTTACACATAGTGCTATTTGGTCTTGGATAATAGTATGTATGCTATTTATGAAGATTACGAATGAAGTTTGTTTAGGCTTTCCATTTAAAAGTTGTCATGCTTGCCTACCTAGAGTGTAGCCTGCTTGTGAGCTATTTTGTTTATTACTCGTTTCCTAATAAGGCTTGCGGCTTGTAGTTTCTTCAATAATCTATTCAGGTATTAGACATTAGGAAGGAAAGAAGGAAATTTCATTATTGTCCTCAATGCCCGAAAGTAGATCAATGGGATTCAGGATACAACCTTTAGCAATAGAAAGTTCTAGGAAGAGAGAATCCTAGTTGCAAACCAAAGAAATTAGAGAGAATCCTAGTTGTTAACGTTTATTACTTTTAAAAGACCT
The DNA here is from genome assembly GCA_019776745.2 of Taxus chinensis. NCBI lineage: Eukaryota > Viridiplantae > Streptophyta > Pinopsida > Cupressales > Taxaceae > Taxus > Taxus chinensis. Next base: position 69,536,278 of record CM034156.1, on the reverse strand, counting down.
TGTAAGGAAGAGGCGGTAGACCTCTTGTTTAGATTGTAACGATGGAATGTTTCCTTTGGGGTCACGTATCCCTTTATTGCTATGAAACATCCTCCTGGAAGGACTGGGTAACTCTGTTTTGTTTCGCGTCTTGATCGTAACTAGTATGTCCTTGACTCTCAAGTTTTTCTTTCCCTTTTATGGTGGATGGTTTGAATATTAGATTTAAGTCACGTAATCCATACGGTTGCATGATCAAAATTCTCTATACTATTGACCTTTCGTTCCTATCCCATGAGTTCTTGGATTGTTTCTTTGTTTTGTGATATACTGCTAGTTGGAATGTTTGACTTCCTCATTGTTGGCTGGTGTAAATCCTTACCTCGTGTGAAAAGTAGATTATTGGTTTGTGCTTTGATCCTATCATGAAGTAGAACATTCCTTTCATGTCAATTGTTAAATGTTAGCTTATTATTTCAATGTATAGACTTAACATGCTCAGTTCTAGCGAACTGACTCTAGTTAATATTTGTGCAGATGGATTATGCGAGTAGACTAGAAGAAAAGAGTGTAAAAGTTTCATCTGTACCATTATGAAGTTCCTTGTAAAAATGTCCAATGTGTTGTAAATTGTGTAACATTGCTTGTAAAGAGAGTTGATATGACCTCTTGCCTGGTATTGTTTGGTAATGGTGAAATAAAGTGTCTTGTTCATGTGTAGTTAAGCTTGAAATTATCCTTGTGAGAAATGGCTTTCAATCTTTACATTGATATGAGTATTGTAAAACTTTGATCTTGAGAATAAATTGCTAAGTTAAATCTTTCTAAAACTTAGCGACAATATTTTATAAGTAAAGTAAAATGAGTCAGTTAACCCTTAAAGAAGCTAAACAAAAATAATAATTTTATATTCAACAAATAAATGTAAAGGTGATCTATTTGAAACCAAATACTTCCATGAGTGATCAAAATGAAAACATCCTTTGTGAAGTAAACATTTATAAATTGATACCCCTAGCTAAACTAGCGAACACTATCCCTTTGGGGTGAACCCTTAAACAAGCTTAAAGGAAAACAATGGTTAGTTTCTGGAAGATATTAAGATTTAGTAAGTAGGAGAAGACTTTAAGTGAACTACTCTACAGTGTTTAAGAAATTAACTTAGTTGGTGTGATGAATTTGTGCAAATCATGTATTGAATTCTTCTGAAAACTTAAGTCATGAACTATAGGGAGTCTTATCAAAATAAATAACCTCCGATCATTTCTTATTGTGGCTTGCCCTAGCCGTGAGTGTGTCATGTGGATTGGACTTTCATGTTGTCTTGTCAAAAGAAGAGTACATTGTCCTTGATAGGAGTGAACGTTTCCGTGCTGACTTTGTGGTCTCCCCCGTAACAAGTGGTTCCTAGTGTTGGTTGTAACCTTGTGACGAGCAGGTTGTGTTGTGTTGTGTCAAAGCAGGTCAAAAAAAAAATTATCCTGTATTTCACTGTGTTGTTCTTGTGTTGGTATTTTTGGTGCGTTACAATGATCACCATCTTCCTGATGATGGTCATGGTCATTCTCCTCCATCATCATCACATCCTTGATATCAATTATGTAGTATTAATTAAATTAAATTTACTATTATTAAATTATAAACCATATATAATATAAATTATAAATATATAATATAAATTTTAATTTATTATTTTAATTATTAATATATAGCATAAATTTTATTTATTTAATATTATTAAATTGAAATCATATATATAATATAAATCTCAATATATAATATTAGTAAGGGCCCTTATAAATATAATATTTAGATTTTCCACTATATAGGGAGAACCCTATTCTGATGTAATTATTTAAAAGTGAGGCCCTTATAAAATATAATATTTTAAATTTTCCACTATAGTTTTTAAATTAACAAATTAATTTACTAAAAGTGTTTTTTACCTTTAAATTATTTAACTATATAATCTAATTTAAAAGCTAATATTCTTATGTAATTATTTAAAAGGAGGGCCCTTATAAAATTAAATTACGAAAGTGTTTTTACCTTTAAAATATTTAACCTTATAATAAAAATACAATTGAATTTACTGTGTAATACCCTTTACTTTGAAATCTCATTTCACTATTTTATTAATTAATAAAATACCATACCCTTTACTAACCAAAGATATCAATTAAATTTAGGGAAGCAATCAATAAAAGGATTTTTGTTACTACCATGTAATACCCATTTTCACCGTATCATTATCAGTAAAGAAATTAAATTTACCCATTTTATTAATTAATAAAATACCATACCCGTTACTAACCAAATAGATCAATTAATAAAAGAAATTAAATTTAGGGAAGTAATCATAAAAGGATTTTTGGTATTACCATGTAATACCCAAGCTATATTCTTATGTAATTATTTAAAAGGAGGGCCCTTATAAAAAATTAAATTACTAAAGTGTTTTTTACCTTATAAAATATTTAACCTTATAAATAAAATACAAATGAATTTACTGTAATACCCTTTACTTTGAAATCTCATTTCACTATTTTATTAATTAATAAAATACCAATACCCTTTACTAACCAAAGATATCAATTAAATTTAAGGGAAGCAATCAATAAAAGGATTTTTTTACTACCATGTAATATCCATTTCACCCTATCATTATCAATAAAAGAAATTAAATTTACCATTTATTAATTAATAAAATACCATACCCTTTGCTAATCAAATAGATCAATTAATAAAAGAAATTAAATTTAGGGAAGTAAGTCAATAAAAGGATTTTTTGTTTATTACCATGTAATACCCATTTTCACCCTACATTACAATAAACAGAAATTAAATTACCCATTTTAATTAAGTAATAAAAAGACATATACCCTTTATTAACCACAGAGATCAATTTAAGAAATTCCATTAACCAAATTAAACAATTAATTTACAAAGTGTTTTTTACCTTTTATTATAACTATATAATCTAATTTTAAAAAAAGCGATCATTCTTATGTATAGTATTTTTTCACCTCATCCTTGTCATAGATCTCATCAGCCTTGATATGGTTTTCATTTCATCATAATCTTAGTCTTTTTCGACATTTTCATGATTGATATAAGCTTCTTGACCACTATCATTGTCATTATCATTATCATCTCGTTTTACTCATTATCATCCTCAGCCTTATTATTTCCACTATCACACCACAACACCATCATTGGCGTATCATTTTCACATCATCATCATAATCATTATTATTAGTATTAATACAACATTATTTGTT
>CM034156.1:69503050-69532751 GCA_019776745.2 Taxus chinensis | reverse complement strand
ATTTGTTTTTAAAGAAATGTAAATATATATACTTGTAACATCTTCAATGATAACTAGAGATGAAACAAAAAAATGTTCAAAATCCTCCTCATAGTCAATATTTGCGTATGCAGAATTACAATTGCATTACATCTAACTAAAAACAATTATATTCAAATCTATTAATATGAAATTGAATAAATAACAAAAGTTAAAATGTCAAGTGAAAAACAATAACAGTAAGGTCAAGGTGATTCATGTTATGGATAAGTTTTGAAATCATATTTAAAGGTGAAAAAATACATTTTCAATAGCTTCGTCATAGTCGATATTCACATATGCAGAGTTTGATGACCCACCAATTCCAGTCTCATCATTGAGAACATTTTTACTTGTAGTTGTATTATTTAGACCTCTTCTTTTAGTAAGGGAATTCTAATGCATAATTTCTCTGTCAAAATGAAAGGTTGCCAAGGAGTAGTGAGAAACATAACACCTCATGTAACTTTTGAGATTTTTATCCAACCTATTTCTTAGTTTTGATTTTATAAAAGAAAAAGCACTAAAAAACCTTTCATCCTCCATAGACCCCAAATAATTATTTGGCACAATTCATATAATTGAACATATTCACTGATGTCTTCCTGTAACACATTACTTTGGTAGAAATTTATACTGGGACCTCATTGTCATTGCAAAATAAGTTGATTGAGACTTTATTAAATCAATATTCAGTATACCTTTGACCTTTAGAGTCTTAGTGAAATGATACATTATTGTACCCATGGATTTATGGAAAACCTTATTTATAAAATATGCATGAACACCTTCAATATTCCAAAAAATTGGATTCATCACACCCATAGCTTTGAGAATTCTATCTTTGCTGAAATGTTCTCTTATTTCTAATGCTAAGAATTGTGCAATTTTTAAGCTTTATTCTTGTTTCAATTGTAACAGAATCAAACAAAACATGTGTCACAAGAATTTATTCTCTTTATGATCCTGTAATATCTTAATGTTTTTACAAAATTTGTAGTGGTATGTCTCTCACATTAACATTGGTACAAAGGTGATCATGGATATTAAATCTCCAATATTTATTGAGATTCTTAAAATCTAATTAAAATTTCTAGTTATCAAAAACAGGTGTATCAAAACTATCTGGGGAAGTGTACAAGAAATCAAGACTTTGACATACCATTTTCTCATCCATATAAAATAAACAATATAGATTAATATCTCTTGTGCATCCTTCATCAAAGTATTGATCTCCTTCAATATTGGAAGAATGCCAAACAATGTAAGCAATGTTTCCAAATAAGTTAAATAGAACACCAATTCCTTCGCCTTGTACACATCATGACAATATTTGTGCATGAAACCAACCAATGATGGATACTCATGAATTCTGCATGCAGGCTCATACAAAGAAATCCACCTTGTCTTAACATCCTTCAATTTTTTTTCCATCTGTAATTCCAATTGCAAATTTTTGAAACCTAAGAAATAGATTTGGGTTGCTTGCCATATAGGCATGTAGTTCTTTGATAAGGTTTTCTACTTTTGCAAAAATTTTATAGTTGCTAACTATTTTATATGCTAAATTTAATTTGTGATCCATACAGTGAAGTGCTAGCATATAAGGGGCCACTATTATTTGCAATCAAACACATAACCTAGTTCGTTGAGCTTGCATGACTGATGCACCATCTACTCCAACGTATACCAACTTCATAGAAATTTCATAATCAGTCATGCCAACAATATATTTCAAATGAGAAAAAAATATTTTTATATAGGTTTTTGGCATTGCAATTTTCAACCATTTTTTGAACACCCAGTAGATGCGGTATCCTTATGTGATTTTATAAAGTATAAATGTCGATACATACCCATGCGGTGTTTTTCACTGTTGCCACTTCATCAATTGATAGAGAGATAAACTTGTTTTTTTTTACACTCTCTTTCAAATCTTCCTTCTCTATCATTGCAAGGCATGTAGTCATTTCCCATGCACTGTTGTCTAACCAATGAAACTGCGCAACATTGTGCATTCCATTTTATTGATACAAAACCTTGAAATCAAGGAAATCTAAATTCGGTCTTCCTTTTTGAAGGATTTGGAATAAAATAGAGAACTGTATGATTTTAGCATGCAAATTTGATTGATTCATCTTACTAATTTGCGACGTGATCATTCCTCCTTTTTCCATGGGATATGTACGTATTTTCTAATTTGCTTCATACTCTGTTGCTTATTTAACATGCATGCATTATTTTTCATATTTCCATCTATTTTTTATCTTCTATCCAGTCTCCCTCATTACAGTCAAATATTATTTTCCACAATGTTTTTCAATTGTGTCTAGCTTTAGTTGCATTTTTTGCTTCTTTCCCAATTTCCTTGTACATATTATACATGTACATTCAGATGGGATATCTTTTGGATTAGCTGGTTGTACAAGTTCGATAAAAAGAAATTTGACAACCCACTCAAACTTTTATGTCCTCCCAAGTGTCCACATGTTCTTGTTTGTTTTCAATGTTTTACTTTTATAAACAGAATTTTGAGGAATATCATGATCATCTGGTTTCCTCTTTCATGAACTAGATTTTACATTTTTTTGTGTTACATTTTGCTGAGTATTTGTATTTGAGATATGTCGATGCACTCTTAGTTCCACCTCAACATGAATATCTTCAAGATCTAGCATGATATCATCATAGGTATCATTTGGTTGATACTGTGTTGAAGCCATGTCCACTTCAATAACACCTTCTATACAATGAATAACATGTAAGTAGTATAAGCTAACAAGACTGAATACAACTAATATGTGTATATTTTATGTGCATGTGATGGTGTGCTGCATTATACAAGGTGTGTAGACAAGAGGGGCCATGTTTCCTCCCTTTAGATGTGTGTGAGATGAGGTTAATTTAGGCATGCTCCCTCAACATTCAAGTATGAAGCATAGAACAAGAGTGCATCATCAATAATGATTGTAAATTGGGTGTATCACAGATGTGAGAGTTCTGAGAAAGGTTTATCATGAAACACAGAGTGTATTATATGTAAAATAAGAGAAGAGTAGATGATGTGAGGTTCATTTAAGAATTTATCCCTCAACAATCAGGTATAAACCATATAACAAGAGTGTGTCATCTGGTAATGAGTGGATTGTATGTGATTGAGAGTAGATACTAAGAAATGTTTATCGTGAAACATTGAGCATGAAGTGCATAAAGTAAGCTAAAAGTCTAGCTAATAGAGACAACTAATAGTTATGGAAGGGTGAGGAGAAAGTGCAATGCCCCCCAAGTGTGCAAGTGATAGAAAGATATCAGAAAATAGTGAAGAGCGAGGGCTACTTAGATGGTATCTAAGAAACAAAATTCATATGACCATTGTATAGGATCAGTGGTCTAGGAGAATATATGTGTGTATGTGATGGAGATCAATGTGTTAAATGAGGTGGAGAACACCTGTAAGAATGGGCTAACCAGGTAGGGGAATTAGGTCGACGAGGTGGGCTCATAGAATGATGAGGAGGATGGGGTCATGATGTAGGCTGTGTATAGATGATAGAGTTAGGTGTAGATACAAAGGTAGAATTGAGAGGTGAATATGGTTGAAATAGAGGCAAGAGTAGGTCGAGGTAATGGGGTATGTGGTGGAATACATTTGATAGTGATAACTTGCTTGTTATGAATGAACTTAAGACATACATGGAGGATGGAAGGAATAGCTTGGGTAGATTAGACCCAAGGTAAAAGTAAGATTGCGTCACATCCCTTGATTTTAGATGTAATGAGGAATGGTTTAGGTATGGTAACGGACCCAACAATAATAGGAAGGATGATGTGTCTGTGAGAATTACGAACTGGAAATGTGATTTGAGAGATTGGAATGTTGATAGCTAGTCAGAATGCCATGGACCATGCATTTGAAAGGGATGAGGGACGGACCATACTATTTTTGACTATATGAGTATAACTGGAAGGATTAATATGCAACAAATTATATGAAAATGTATCACTGTAATCACGATCCATGAATGTGATAACCGATGGTGGCGTGTCGCCAATAGAAATGAGAAATTCAAGTGCCACAGATGAAGGAGGAGGCACAACATGATATGTATGGTTTGTAGAGGAATGAGTAGTTGGATTTTCATTTTTTTTAATGATGCATTAAATATGTTAAGGTTTTAATTATCATTAACCGGTTTGGAAGTAAATGGCTTAGGAATATCGATTGCATTGTTGTTGATGAGATCTTGGATGATATGTTTAAGATTAAAACAATAATTAGTAGAATGTGCATTACATTGGTGATAATCACATTGTTCATTTTTGTTGTAGTTATGGTCATGTGGTCAGGAAGGATCTAGATTGAGAACTAGAGGGTGAGTAATCAGATTACTTTTGATGAGCTGATAGGAATTGAGGTGCATAAGGTAACTTAGTAAAGGTGTGTCTCATGGATTAAAATTTGAGTGTGGATGGTGTAGAAATGACCTTGAGAGTATCTTTAGATTTAGTAGGCTTGGGAGATGGGTTGAATGTGGATTTGACTTGAAACTTGTTAGAGGACGAAGTTAAATAAGCATCATAATGCTTATTTTTCCCCCATAGATAGTAGTTTTCTTTCACACGATTGGAGTGGGTGTCATGATTGATTAAAGGAAGTAAGAGTCTTGAAAATGACACTCTATTTGAATGGAGGCAAAATACTTTGAATGAATAGATCTTGTAATTATGAATTAGCTAGGACATTGGTCATTTTGGCAAGGTTTTTCTTATAGTGCAGGATAAAGTCCAAGAGATGTTCATTAGATCCTTATTTGATTTTAGATAATTTTTCATAGGATATTTTAGTGCTGATATTCATAGAGAAATGAGAAAGGAATGCATCGACTAAACTTGTAAAATATGTTACCAAATATAAAGGTAGATCGTAGAACCATTGCATAACATAGTCATTTAAGCTTTGAGGAAATAATTTAGCCAATAGTTTAAGGTCATCAACATAGTCAAGAAATTCAACATCGAAGGAATGAAGGTGTTCTTGATGGTCATCATGGCTATTTAAGGTGGGAATATTAGGTGCAAAAAATTTAGGAGGTAACAAATAAGAGGAAATGGTGGGTGTATAAGGGCTATAAATAAGGAGTGAAGAATCTAGAGATGGAAAAATGGATGAAGAGGATTATTGTAATTACTGAATTTAGATTTTTAAATCATAGTATAATGAGGCTAGGTCATGTGTACCTAAAGAGGAGCCATGTTGTGTATGGGAAGTATTAGGGGGAATGAGGGGAGTAGTGGTTGTAGCAATATAAATAGGATTAGTGGAAGGTGGGGTGGAGGTAATGACTGCCGAGGAGGAACCCAAAATAAGGAGAGCAGTAGCATCTTGAGAATGTTTATAAGCGAGTAAATAATTTATGAAATGGGGAATATGAGTAGGTTGGTGCGTAAAGTAGAACGGAAATTAGTGAGCTTGTCAAGTTGTTCTTGATCACCATTAGTGTTCTCATTGTATGATTGTTCACTGTTAGAAGTTTTAATGTTTTCAAGAGGGATGCTGATTGAGTTAATCAGGGGATTATCATATTCAAGAATTGGTTTAGAGAGCCCACAGAAAAATGGAGGAAGCTCGGTCTGCTCAAGAGGTCCAAAACAACCACTACGTGTGACAGACATAACAACAAGGCCTTGAAACTATACTGCCCACAATTTTCTAAGCTCAAAACCACAATAAAACATATTAATTTAATAGGGAAAATTACAGAAATAATTTTTTTGTTTATAAAGTTGCAAGGGTAAATGTTATTCACAATTTAATTAATTTTCTTTATTAAATATTTCTAGACAATTTTGAAGAAGTCGGAATTAAATTAATAATGCAATATTATTAATTTATTTCTCCAAAATAACTTAAGGTCGAAAATTCTTCCATTAAGTTCATTTACTTAATTAGATTATTTTTCAAATATTTAATAGACACGTCCCATTAAGTTATAAACTATACCCATACCAATATTTATTTAAAAACCTCTTTTAGTTCATTATTTAATCACCATGCACAAAGTTTAATTTATTTCCTACCACAAAAGTTCAACAACTAGACCTAGCCAGTAAGTGGCCCCATTCAACTAATTACCCATACCCTTTTTAATTAATTTCCATTCCCATAAAAAATGCCACCCACTTAAGTTATGTAGGGTTAAATATGAGTCATTAGATTAAATATATCCTAGCCATTGGATCCTAGTATTTCTAAAAAGCCCTAATTTTCTTTATGTTGACTTCTTATTCCAATTTTCCCCTAATCCCATTTCATTTTGTTTTGCAGGTTTGGAGGAAAGGGAGGAGGAGAAGCCATGGAGGCCAATGAAGCTTGGGAGGATTCACAACTCTTTTTTTTGTAGTTTTGTGCTAAAATGGGAGATTTCCCCATTTCCCTTTTATGGGTATTCTTTACCCTATTGTATTTATGTTATTTTTAAAATATTTCTTACATGTTTGATGTATATACATTGGGTATATACCTATTTGACACACACACACACACACACACACACACACACACACACACACACACACACACACACAAGAGCCGAAATAGAAATTATACACAATATGTGTTAATAGTTAAGCGACCGAATGGTTTTGTGTAGGGTTGATTGAATATAATGGGGGCTGGTTTGATTAAATATAGGGTTTTTGGGTTACAGGTGGGGGTGGCACCGCCTCCCCCAACCCACCAATCAATAAAATCAATAAGGCTGGTCGACCTAATTTAAAGACAATGCCCAATAAACAATATACACGGCTCCCCAATTTTAAACATAGCCACATACATTTTTTAATCGTGTCTCTATTCAATAAAATTTTTATATAATATATACATACTTTTTTAGCATACATATATATAATATTAATAATATATATAATTATATTTTTATTTACTGATTGATTAAATGGGTAAGATTAGGTTTTGAGTAGGTATTTAAATATGCAATTATAAATTGTGGAACTATATATATGTGATAAAGTTGTATATAGATTTTTTGTTTTGATTTAATCTATTGTAAACAAAATAACAATTTAATTTGCTTATATAGCCACTATAAAGGATATGTGAAGTTGTTGTGTGTATAATTTTTTTTGTCTATTCAAATATATGAAATTAGTTGAGTCTTATGAACTTTTTATTCAACCCAAGAAATCAAAGGAAAGGAAATATTTCTTTGAATTAAACACTAAATTTGCAACACTTTTCCCTTGCAATAACATGTAAAATTTAAGTATAACCTCAACTATGATTCCTTCCTTTTCACATGTACAACTTGGATAGGAAAGCAAGATAAAAAAAACTTAAATCAAAGCTTTCTTTTTTATTTCTTTTCAATTTTAAGCTTAACAACAATACAACAAGAACTTAACAACACTTTCTTTTCAACAACATATTTCTTTTTCAAACAATAAATTTTGCCACTTTGAATAACATACAAATTTAGGAGAGTTTCATTTCCAACAAACTATACAGCTTAATCTTTCTCCTTTCACTATAACATTACAAATTTGACCAAATGAAATATACAAAGACTTATTTTGATAATACAAGATTTACAAACTTTCACTCTAAGAGGGAACAATATGATCAAATTACAAAACAAATATTTTTCCAGTGGTTCAAACACATGAATCTTCATTTCAATGTCATTTACCCAACTTCATGGATTCAATTTTGCACTTCTTCAACTCTTCAAATCTTGAATCACAAAACAAATAAAGGGGTATAGGCAACGCTCTCCGCCCAACCTATAATCCAATAAGAGGATAATCCATCCTCCTTATTGGCCCCCGAGCCCCAACTAAAGAACAATGGGGAGTGTTATGAAACTTTTGAATTTTTTTACAAAAATGGCTTCCACTAAAAAAAAAGCATTCCACATTCAAATAAACACACAAATCAAGATTTACAAACTTTCCAACAACACATAGGATTGACAACAAGCCAAAAGGACCAAGGAATATGGGAGCCACCTTATTTTTCCTCCCATGTGAAGTAGGAGTTTCACCCAAAAGCCTCCATGTGCACAATACAAAAATTTCAAACACATCCTTATCTCTCCCCTTGCAAGTATGCAAAAATATATCATGTTTTCCTTTTCACTCCCAATAGGTGAAACTCCTAATCACACTCCCTCCAAATTGCATGCCTTGCATCTCCCTTTTCCCTCCCCAATGGTCCCATACTTCCATCTCCCACACCCCTCTTAAGGAAAGCTACCCCAACCACAATAAATCACATTCACAATACTTATACAATATTCAAACAAGCACAATTTTTACATCTAAATTCATAAATTAAAGAATGAAAATAAGTGGAGATCCTACCTATCCATCAAGCTTCCAATGGTCTTCACTCCAACAAGCTTTCACACCTTCAAACCAAGCACAATCCAAATGTAACTCCAAAAATCTCCCAATTCCAAAAGTGCAAGAGAAGAAAATAAGACAAGTAACCCAAAATCCTTCAAATTCAATCAATAAATAGAAAAGGGAGGTGAGGATGCTAATGTGGATCCATGTAGGATTCCACTTTATCATCCCTCCATTCCAACTTACAAGTCAACACACCAAACCCAATGTAATAAATGAATGTGTAAGACTTATGACAAACACACATGACACTCCAACATGCATTTCATTCTCATCAAGGACAAATTAATTGTGGTAAGTAGAAAAGTGCAATTATTTTCTCTTTTACATTCAAAAAATATGTTGGGCCTCAGAATATCAGCTAAGTACAAGAAGGCGCATGTGCACGCAATAACTTTATGAAGAAGGGCGTGCAAGGTGAAGGCGCACAGGGAAGGGTTCTATCAGGGTTTAACAAAATACATGGCGTGCGCGCGTAAGAAAATATAATTTTTTGGGACTTGTACATATTCAGAGTTCCAGGAAGCACATGAGGAAAGCATGACCCATCTAGCATGCAGAGTGGATAAGGTGCCATCTTGGCAGATATAGGATCAAGAATGGAATATTCCATGCATGTGATGGAAGGATCCAGAAGGACATCATTGCAAAGAGTGGAGAGCTCAGATCAAAGGATGTATGCTCAATTGGAGGACCACTTGGACACTTGGCAACCGATCCGTTTACCTTAGAAGGCATGATGGTGAAGTAAAAAAGCTATATATAGAGATGTGCAAGTAGTAGAAGAGTGTGTGGTAGAGGTGGTGGAAGAGAGGCAAAGCTCTGTAGAAATATAATGGAGGATTCTATGGGTTAAGATTATAATATAGGAGTGATGGCATATTTAGAGGGATGGGTATGTGTTTATCCTTGTCATATGAAGGGTGAAGTTTAGTTTCTGATGCATGACCTTGCTCTGCATTATTATATTGGTCTATTATGGCCTCAATGAATATAATGTGGTTATTGAACTCATTAATATGAAATAAGGTTCTGTTCTACAAGTTATATGTATTCATGAGCATAAATCCTAGTGCATTTCCTTTCTGTTGTAGATCAATTATGTGTTCTATTAGAGATTTCTCTTTTATGGATGCATCGATATGAAAACTCATCCTAAGTTCTCTGAATGAATGCATGGGTCTTTTTCATTCTTTTACACTTAAGTATCTATCATAGATGATGTATTCTCACAAGACTCACATAAAAGAGGGGCTTGGCACCCGATCGTGCCTCAAGTGAGCGCCCAACACCTGCTGGGTGATAGGCCGAAATGCATGTGATTTGACTATTATTCTAAGGGTATAAAAATGACTACAAAATGCATTAAATTGGTCAAATTAAGCCCCATACTTCATAAGTATGGTTGGTAGAAGAGTTTGAGATGTGAGGGACAAGGTTAACTTGTCCCACAAGTCTCAAAAGTGGCCTACAGGGAAAAATTCGAGTTTGGGAAGAAAGGGAGAGTATACACCACCTAAATGAAATTAATTCATTCCACATGAAGCACAAATTGATGACTATCTACTCTATTTATTACCCACATGTCACCTCTTTCTTTTAGTTTAAATTTAAGTTAGATTAACTAATTAAGACACATTAATAAGTGCTAATAAAGTGACTACAATTTCCCAATTAATAAATACATACAACAAAAAATAAAACACACAAAATTAAAATAAAGGAAAAATATTACACCCCATAGCCACACATGTGAGGTCACCCCCATGGGAAACCTCCTAACTAAGCATGCAATAACACAACATATACATTAGACACAAGTTGTCAAATTTGGCCATGTTGCTAAACACCCAACATTCTTCTGTGGTTGGTTCCCTATCCTCTTTCAATGTATAGTGATATAATATCCCTACAAACACAAACAAAAATACCTCTGTGGCCTCACAGCCACATCAACAACATCGAGAAATAATATATACCTAGAATCAATAATTGTCATCTAAAATTAAGAAATTCTATCATCTATCAACATATCAAGTAATTCGATTCTAACATCCATGAGATCATAATTCTACTTAGAACATCCAAACATAAGCAATGCATCTAGACTATAACATGACAATATAAAATGTGAATAATGAAAATCAACATATATCAAACTGTCTACCAGTGTCATCTAGTGCATCATAATCAAAATGTGAATCACAAAATATCAATAGTCCAAATGTTCATATAGTCTTTCATATGTTAATCAAGATATAGTAATCAAAATGTCCATGTAACTATCCAAAAGTAATAATACCATAGTGAAAGTGTGTCGAATAGGAGTGGGCACTATAGAAACAAGGTAGAGTTCGAACGAATGGGTTCAAAAAATGATATAATTTAATTTATATTAAATATAATTTCATAGTAACTACTGTAATATATGATATTCAGGTAATTAATTATGATAATACATAAGCAATAATATAATTCAACAATGTAAAACCCTAAGCAAATGAGAGAGGGATGATGACTTAGCTAATTATGTGCAATTTAGAGATGATCCAAATAGTGTATCTCTTTAATTTGGCTATAAATAGTGTCAAACAGGCTCGATGAGGGTTTAAAACCCTAGAAATGTCAAGGACAAAAGCACCCACAGGAGGACTGGAGCACCCCAAACGTTACTGACTAAACTGGGTTCTTGTGTCCACTTAGATGCTCATGTTTCGATCTTTTCTAGGGTATTAAAGCTTCTATGTTGATCTTATTTTATTGTTATGGTTTCACTGTAATGTCACCAGTCTAACCTATAACTTGAAAAAAAGATGTATTCCTACACATGTCCACAAACCACATCAAGTGTAATAAAAAATAAGTAGAATGTGGAGTCAGACTGACCCCATTGGTCACCCAAAAAGTGAAATTACAACTAAGCATTGCACTACATATCAAACATCATGTATTTCTTTGTGCTTGTGTCTGCAATCATGCCCTATGTTACCCTTGTGTAATTTCCACGATGATAGTGGGCTAGATATAGATTCCTCCAAAGTATTCAAGATGTGCATGATGGAATAAAATGAACTCCCCTCCTATGTAGTGTATGCAGATTTATACGGCCCTTGTCCCTTATATGAATGTGATAAACGTATGCTTTTTAGTTATATTTTTCCTTTGTGCAAGCTTAGGAGATGATAGACAATGCTTATGATACTTGACCCCTCTATTTTAGAGAAGTAACTAAGTATATATATGATTACCTTGTTTGATTTTTTCATTTGATAATTGAAAGGCTGACCCAAAGTATTAAAAGGTGAGAAAGAAGTTAAAAAGACCTAAAAGAGTAAGAATTAAGAAAAGAGGGGTGAGGTCATCCATAAGGGACAAGAGCACCTAGGCACTTATGTCCTAATTGGGTGCTAGTGTCTGAGGCCATGAGAAGATAAATTAGTTCTATGCCAACGAAGTTGAAAGATGTGTAAAGCCAAAACGACCCCCATAAATAATAAAAGTGTAAGAAATAGAGGAACCAAAAGGAAAAAAGGAGTTATCAAGCATGAGTTGTACTTTTTAGGAATCATGTATACATTACTATGTTTCAGGACCTATAAATTTACCCAAGTAAATATATTTTTTTCCTACACATGCCAACACACAATGGTAATCGAAAACCTCAAGTGAATAAAGAGTTGTTATACACACCCAAGTAACTTTTCCTTGAAACATAGAATAGTGATTCCCATATTAAGTAAGGGGAAAATATAGACATCTAAATTTTCTAATGACAACTTTAGATTTTCATAAAAATTATGACTTATGTGCACATTGTAAGCTTTGGTGACCTATCCCTATATTTTTTCATGACTTTCTTCTCTATTCATACTACTAATTCAGTCATGAAACTAATTGCATCAGTCCAATCTTGTATACTCCTCTCAAACATCATTTCTAGAACTTTGTAGAACCCCACAAATTTCTTGTACATGATTTTTTTTATCACCATACCATCCAATGATTTTTTCTATGGATGACATTTCCATCCCTAGCCCCTAGTTTTAATTTGATATATTTTATGAGTTAATTTGTATCCCATAGGCTAGCCTTAATGCAAAAAATTACCTTTAAAATAAAATAATACAATGTTTAACTCACATATTTACTTCACCAAGAAATTTCAATGTCACAGCTACATAATAGATTCCAAAATAACTTCAGACTCTAATAAATTCCTTTAAAGAAGAAGAACAATGTAAGATCCATGTTGATACAAGTTTGAAGAAATTACAACTAGGTTCAATAACTAAGATTCCCAATCTAAAGACCTTCACATCTGAAAAAAATTGAAGAATTCGAAGCCATTGTTTCTCATTTTGAAGTGATGATATTTCCAAATTCCATATAGATACCACATGCTAGGTGTAGTTTTAGGCCTTTTTCCTATGGGAAAGAGAAGAAGCTGAAATGTTTGAATACATTACACAACTTAGGAGATGCTTTTGAGAGTAGGTTCTTACATAACTTTCTTCCTACATGGAGGAAAGCGAAAGGTAACCGACTAGAAAATGTAACACATGCTATATTTTATGTTAACATTTTCGAAGTGTTTCTAACATAAGAGGTGTACATATTGAACTTCAACCCAACCAATAAACTTTTAACAAGATTTCCTAGGTTTCTTAAGGTTTGCACTTATTTTAACTTATTTCTCACTAAACAAAAGGTTCAAAAATGTGTAACAACTAGGTTTTAGAGAGAAAGTTCATCAGAGTCATTAAGAGAGACAAAAAATCTATAGAGCCACAATATATCGCCATATGAAACCATTTAAAAGGGACCAAACTTATTATAACTTCCTTACATATTGGATAGTTCCATATCTACTTAGTTTGTCATTCCAATTCTATAAACGAAGAAATGTCATATCACTTATAGCCTCCATGGTCACTTCGCATTGCCAATTCAACTTACTACTTTTGCAATCAGCTAAGTACATCCACTCTCTTTTATTTTAACAATTGTTTCCATGATCTATCTTAGACATTGCTAATGTATATATTATGATTTATGCATTAATGTCATTAATTAATTTAACTATACTACATATTTCTAACCCTTTGAACCTTGGATAAATAGGAACGCATTACCCTATGCTTTCTTATGTATTTTGAGTGTTAGGTCATAAATATTGAAAAGGAACATGCAATATACAAGTACGAGAATATTATTTTTATTAAAAATATATATTCCATGATGTAGTATAATTGGACTTTTTTTTACATGTAATCATTAATTAGATGATTCATGTTTTTATACCTAACAAGCATTTTATATCATGTTTTTAAAACTTGGGTAAACATTTTTTCTTTATTGTAAGTAATGTGGGGTTTTTAAAGAGTCCCATTCTTTTTAAAATGGAGATATAATGAGCAATCGCATGCGTATAATGCAATGTGAATGCCAAATGATATATGTTATTTGATTTAGAGGGATAGTTATTAATTTTGTAGTTGATATTGATAAGGGGTGTGATTGATTTTGTAAGTGTAGGAATATAGATGAAGCATTACATTTAAAGGTTCTATCTCTACATTTCAAATTTTTTACAAATTCGTACATATACATTTGCAAATCGTATATCATGAATGGTGGTGTTTTGAAAACTATTTTATTTGAAATAAACATGAATACATGAAGACTTCGGTACATTTGCAGATTTAATATCATGAGTGATAGTATTTTATGGCCAATGTTTTTGGCACTAAAGATGAGTAAAATAGTAGTAGTGGAAGTGCTATCAAAGTAGATGCCAGTATTTACAAAAGATTGTTTTGGTTGAGTGATATTAGTCTTAACTCCTCCTTTCTTCTTGATCCAAGTGTTGTTATGTGTGCCATTTTTGATTACATTTCAAATGAAAAAGGAGGGTAAATGCACATATTTTCGCTTCGAAAAAAGGATTTGAGCCAACTATAAATATAAATGAAACAATCAAAATCAAATAAAATGAAAGTACTCTACAATAATTTTTCAGTCCATAACATGCAATAAACAAAAAAATGAATAATTATGTCAATAAATATTGAAACCCACCTGAAGTTCCTTTAGAGAAAACACTCTCTTATTTACCATAGGAGAAAGAGAATAAATATTATCAGATTGCTACCCAGCTAGGTGTTGCAACCTATCCTTCAGAAAAGTGAAACAAGAAGTTAAGAAAAACAAAATTAGAAGTTAAAGATTTACCATAAATAATAAAATTTGTAATTAAGTGCTTGTAATCTTCACACATACTCTTTTATCAACCAGTTAGTTATCTCTATATTTTATACAATGCATTTTTAGAGTACTAAGATTTATAAAAAAATTTCAACAATGAAAAAGAACACTTCCAAGATTTGGGTATTCTTTAGGACATGTTGAGGGATTAAATAAATTTCTGATGGCAATGGAGAGTCAAAGATTTTGAATGTTGGTGGTGGTGATGATATGATTGTTTTTCCTTTTGAAGGTTTCTGGCTAAAGGAAAATGAAGATTTAAGAGATCTAAGTCACTCAGAGCATCTATGGGATTTCGCCATTCTCGAGGCCTTATTGAGGGATTGAATTTTGATATGTAAAATTATTAATTTTTAATACAAGTTTTGTAAGCTTAAAAATCCATTGGACATATGAATTAGGAAATAAAAGTCACATCTAACCATTATTCATTTAACAACTAAATCCTTCAGAATATGAACTTCCCCAATGATTTATAATAGAGAAATATTGTGGTATAATAAAAAAATATGTGCTATATAGTGTGATTTATGGTCCCATAAATTTAGCATGCAACCAACTACAAAAATGACACAACTCACTAATTTGGGTATGATCTGCCTAGAATTTTCGTAACTAATAGAATATTAAATATATATTTAAAAAACTTGACTTGTAATCTTCATGATTCAAATTAGATGGGTATTCTAATGAAATGATTAAATGGATAATGTAGGAAAGTGACGATGACCCATCTCTATGATGATAATTGAACCAATGGAGTATTGACTATTTATTGAAAATATTGACAAAACTATTATATATCTTTATAATTGAACTAATGGAGTATTGAATATTTATTGTAAAAATTGACATGTAATTTTAATGATTTAGCCAAGATAGGCAATCAAAGGAAATAAGAGAACCACAATATTACAAAAACTCAACGTGTAATTTTTTAGGATTCATATTAGTTGGGTATCATAAAGAAATAATTAAATGAGTATTCTAAAAAAATAATGAGGATGCACCCTGAGGAGCTTCCGCTAGATACTACTCCAGAAAAACAACTTAGAGCTGGTAAGTTTCATTGGCATACACTATGCCTAGGGATCTTATCAGTTTAATTTCCCACCTTCCATTTAGTAACACATGTTACAAAATTTGGGCTTCGATATCAATATAAATAAAAACACCAAACAAGTTACTTTTTCATGTCTATTCAATCCAACATTGAAAATGAAATGGATAGATATCTTTGCAAATTAACAATGGGCTTGTGCTTGAATCTGACATCTGTGTTGACTTTCCATTCTATCAAATCTTTATGAACTCTATCGGAAGCTGTTTTGTTGAGGCTATGGTCTTGCTTTTAAATAAAAAACCAAAAACAAAGCAATGGAATTAGCTGAGAATTTCATATATACAAATAAAACATTTTACATAACATAGAAAATGAACCACCTTGTGAGTAGCTGAAGAAATCATGCTAAAATAAATACCAACAAGATTTGATGGGAAATAATGTAGAAAACATTGCAAACATATCGCTGCAAAATTTGAAATCTTCATTTACGACACAGGATGAGAGTATGCTACCAATTGTGAATTTATTATGTTAGAAAAATATTCGTTA
Organism: Taxus chinensis; assembly: GCA_019776745.2. Lineage (NCBI taxonomy): Eukaryota > Viridiplantae > Streptophyta > Pinopsida > Cupressales > Taxaceae > Taxus > Taxus chinensis. The sequence continues at coordinate 69,516,433 of CM034156.1, read as the reverse complement.
CATTTGGAAAAACATTATGAATTCTTCAACAAATCTATTCACTCTATATTCTATAATCTTTGAAGGCCATGTGACCATATTTCTTTCAAGCATTTTGTCAAACATTTCACATACCTTTACATGCTTTCCCATTTTACATGTACATATCTATCACTAGAAAGATGCTTCAACATTTTGCAATGAAATTGAAGACTGAGTACTAATAAGAATAATGAGAACCCATAAAAAATTAAATACATAAGAGGCTTATGAAACCTTGCATAATTATAGTTTTGTACCATTCAAATCATTCAAAAGCATTTACAAAAAGTTGTATCTATTGAGATTTTCATTTCTATTGATAATCTTCCTTCCTGACATGCAAAAGTTGAATCGACAATATGGGTCATAAAAAATAGGCAAGAAAAATTCCAATCCACAATCACTAGAGAATCGGGTTACAATATACACAATTAATTGTATGAAAGGTTGAAGTGCTAAGCCAACAGTCGATGTGAAATTTTAAAATAAACTGAAATTTTGACAATTGAGAAATGCCAATTCATTACACTCTGAAAAATATCCTAACAAAGGCTGAAAATGTGCCAAATATTGTATCAAAGGCTTAATAATTTAGAATATGAAAACATACAAAATATTAGATATACCAAGGCCCAACCATAAGGTTATGATACTCCAATAATAAGGGCTTCCAAATTCATTAGACTTAGACATATATCATAACAAGGGATGAACAAAGGCTAACGGTGTGTTGTATATCATAACAGAGGCTTTGGAATTTAGAATTTGAAAACATACACAATTCAGATAATAAGGTCCGATCATAAGGTTATGATACCCCACTTGATATGACTTTCTAATTTTGTCTAAGGTTTTTTATTTTGGGAAAAACATCAGTTGAAGATAATTTGATTGTTAAATTGCCTTAGTGAAAATATTGAACATCTTCAAACAGGAATAGTTCTACCAATTTATTTCTTGCTTTTGGATGCATAGTCTCTTTAAGAACCAAAAAGAGTGAGTGAGGACATGTACTTGACAATGACCTAAGCATGAAGGTGTACATGATTGTAGTAGAGATCCTAACCTTTTCATGGTAGATATGTGAACCAAGGAGATGGTATTAGAGTGGTGAGAATTGGATCCAATGCATGGAACTAAATCATATAGGTTGTTTAAAGCATAGTCACTAGATATACTCCCCAGTCCTCACTGAAACATAAGTTGGCGTTACTGAAGGCAATGAAGAGGGAGGTGAAGACAATAATACTAAAGTTATAGATGGTGCATCTCGAGTTACAAGAAATTTTAATCAACAGTGGGGAGTTGCTAATAAATGAGGAAGGGGGTGAGCAATATATGAAGTTCATTTTCAGTTTACTGAACCAACGAAGAGTGAATTGTGGATATGGGAACACACTCAACAAGGTATTAATTCCCCTACCATATGGATACATCTTAAGGTAGTAACAAGGAGGTAATCAAAATACTTGCTTGCAAATGTTACCTGTTGTCAAATGCATGTTTAAGGGATAAGACGTTGAAAAAATTGGTTGAGCTACTCACACCAATTGAGCCATGCCATGTTTAGGATGATTTATCCTTGCATTACACTAATGAGTTGAGTTAGGAATATAATATAAAATTACTCCTCCAAACGTCTTTCATAGGGATGAAGCCGTAAATTAGATATCAGACTTCTATCTTCTACACACTATATAACAAAGCGGTCAAAACGATAAGTGTGACGGTCAAAGGTTAAAGATAAGTAGGAAAAAAGTGACTCCAAACCCTAACCCACCCACTAAAACCGCAGAGCCCCAAGATCAACAAGGAGATATCTCCACCTCCTAGTCGCCTGCTTGATTTCGACTCATTTAAGTCTTAGCCTACACATTAAATAAACTAATAACTGATACCCTGCAATATCAAAATTACCTTCCAAAAAATGCCTGATTGATTGAGAGGTCCACTATTAAGCAGTTTATTACTCCAACTAAATATAAATCCATTTTTTTATTTCAAAATATGAATCTACAATGTATAGATCCATTTTTCTTCATAACATAATCATTTTACTCACTATGTAGGATGTCCCATATAATTTTATTTTCCATGTAATCATAAAATAGGAGAAAGAGAATATCCATGCAGACTCACAAGATTCCTATGCTTGATGCTTTTAACTCTCTTCCAATTGGGTGATTTTCTAGGATTGTCTGACCTCTGGAAATATGTGCATACACTAGTTTTAGAATGTGCTCCCTGCCAAGCTTCAAACTTGTTATGTCCTAATAAACACAGATTAGCATTTGATAGCCGAGTCTAAACATACCTGATATGGATCTCGAGTTATGAGTGTTGGATCAGGTCAAAGAGGAGATAAAAGACATAGAGCTTTAAATTATCAAATACACCCCTTCATATTAACAATATATGCCCCACAACATGCAAAATTAAAAATAGAAAAACTAAAAAATATATACCCTGCAACATGTAAAACTAAAAAATAGAAAAACTAAAAAGCAAAACGGCTAAAAATAGAACAACCGTCATTTAGGCCGTCAAATTTGGCATAGTTCTATGAATGTCCACAAAGCCCTTTCCCATAGGGGGAATGCCTTTGGCGTAATGATAAAATAAAAATATCTCAATCAAGCCACATCTACTTATACTCTAGAAAAATAACCAACCAACCATCAATAAACATATAATCGACCTAGAAATTAAACAAAAACTAGACTTAATGAGTTAAGCCTACTCAACATTGAGATTAAAGAGATATTGAAATGAATTTAAACACTTTAAACTTATGAGATAATATATAGTAGTTTCCTCTTCAATCCTCAGTAAAACTTGTAATATTTGGATTTCCTCCATGACCACCTATTCATGCAATGAGGGTTCCTTTAAACAAGCATGGCTATGATCTTCCTTCTTGGAAGATCATGATTAAAAACTCTATCATATGATAACCTACTTGAATAAGTGTAAATTTTAGTGACTAATCTTTGTTAATTAACAAATATTTAGGTTTTTCAAAATTTTGATGTGGTAAATTTTGAGGTGTTAGTTCGGTTGCTATTTGGCCTAAATTTTCTGTATACAAGTTAATTTTTTTGGGTATAGGCATATTTTGAATTTCAAATCTACTATTACTATGTACAAAAATGAGAAATCTAATACCGACCAACAATTTCTATTGAATGACACAATTTCCTTTCGATTCGTGGCATTCTCTTAGACTTCAAATGGCATTGTTATAAATTCACTGGATGTAATATTTATGGTTTATTTTTAGGGGGTCTTGAAATTTACCAACACTTGAATACCAGTAAGAATCTCTTTATTCGTTTGATGTTAGAAAGGGTCCTTACTAAGTGGAAAGAACACTTGCACACCATTTGAACCATTCACAACTTTCATGGAAGACATCACCTACTAATCATAATTCCCCCCTAAAGATCAATTTGCAACATAAACTTAAAAGGAAAGATCCTTGGTTGAAAGTCCTTTGAAGTAGTCGAAACACCAATATATCAATTTGAAAGATTCACTTGTTGGGCTGAAAAATCATGACAGTCCTTAGGAAGGTTGTAATCCTTCAACTCAATTTGATTTGGTACCTTCTCAAATGTTGTGATCTCTAGATAATAGGAGAGGATGACCCTATTAACCCTTGAATCCCTAAGTAGAAGTGGATAAGCATTGCATAAGTTATTTTGTAGAGGTTTTCTCAATAATATATTTAAAATTGGATATTAATTTTCTTATACAAGATGGAGAGTGACAGAAAATTATGATAAATTTTTTTGAATCAAATTTAAATGGTGTAGGTTGATGAAAAATTATGCAAGTTTATGGTAATATGCTATAAATAGGAAGCTGGAGAATGCTTAAAAAAAAATTAAGCAAGACAATATTATAAAGATAAAGAGTCTAAGTCATTATCAATAACAAATCAACTTATCAAAGATTAAAAAAATTGTGTGAATCTAATAAGGAATTTAAGTCTTTACAAAATGGACAATTTTCTAACCAGAAAAAAGTAGTATTTAATTAGATCTCAACTACCCAAAATAAAATCTCAAAAATAAGTAAGCACATTTTCACTTCATAATTATACAAATGAATACAAGACAATTATAAAGATATAAATTGTTCTAATAATTTTAAAAAATATATTAAAATGATTTTTAAATGTAATTTAAAAAAAAAAAAAAAGAGTATTCTCTTTTGTATATGATATTTTTGTAAAAACAAAACTTGTTAAATATTATTAATATCAAATTCAATGTTTATATAAATTAAATAAAATGTAAATAAATGTTTAATAAAAATCAATATATACAAAACATTCATTAAGAATGAGCATTAAACATGTAAATATTCAACAATTTTATTATGCCGAGAGGCATCTTCAGTTACATATATATTGAGTTGAGGAGTCTGATGTCGTGCCCGTGAAAATTTATTTGGGTATTACGCGGTAAATGGATAAATTTAATTTCTTTTGAAATGGGTGTAATGAAATGGGTTATTACATAGTAAATGGGTAAATTTAATTTCTTAATTGATCTCTTTGGTTAATAAAGGGTATGGTATTTTATTAATTAATAAAATGGGTAAATTTAATTTCTTTTATTGATAATGATAGGGTGAAATGGGTATTACATGGTAATAACAAAAATCCTTTTATCGATTACTTCCCTAAATTTAATTTCTTTTATTAATTGATCTATTTGATTAGCAAAAGGGTATGGTATTTTATTAATTAATGAAATGGGTAAATTTAATTTCTTTTATTGATAATGATAGGGTGAAATGGATATTACATGGTAGTAAAAAAAATCCTTTTATTGATTGCTTCCCTTAAATTTAATTGATATCTTTGGTTAGTAAAGGGTATGGTATTTTATTAATTAATAAAATAGTGAAAAGAGATTTCAAAGTAAAGGGTATTACAGTAAATTCATTTGTATTTTATTTATAAGGTTAAATATTTTAAATGTAAAAAACACTTTAGTAATTTAATTTTTATAAGGGCCCTCCTTTTAAATAATTACATAAGAATATAGCTTGGGTATTACATGGTAATACCAAAAATCCTTTTATTGATTACTTCCCTAAATTTAATTTCTTTTATTAATTGATCTATTTGGTTAGTAACGGGTATGGTATTTTATTAATTAATAAAATGGGTAAATTTAATTTCTTTTACTGATAATGATAGGGTGAAATGGGTATTACATGGTAGTAAAAAAAATCCTTTTATTGATTGCTTCCCTAAATTTAATTGATATCTTTGGTTAGTAAAGGGTATGGTATTTTATTAATTAATAAAATAGTGAAATGAGATTTCAAAGTAAAGGGTATTACACAATTAATTTAATTTTTATAAGGGCCCTCCTTTTAAATAATTACATAGGAATATAGCTTTTAAATTAGATTATATAGTTAAATAATTTAAAGGTAAAAAACACTTTAGTAAATTAATTTGTTAATTTAAAAACTATAGTGGAAAATTTAAAATATTATATTTATAAGGGCCCTCACTTTTAAATAATTAAATAAGAATAGGGGTCTCCCTATATAGTGGAAAATCTAAAATATTATATTTATAAGGGCCCTTACTAATATTATATATTGAGATTTATATTATATATATGATTTCTAATTTAATAATATTAAATAAATAAAATTTATGCTATATATTAATAATTAAAATAATAAATTAAAATTTATATTATATATTATAATTTATATTATATATGGTTTATAATTTAATAATAGTAAATTTAATTTAATTAATACTACATAATTGATATCAAGGATGTGATGATGATGGAGGAGAATGACCATGACCATCATCAGGTAGATGGTGATCATAATGATGATGATAGTGGTCAAGAAGCTTATATCAATCATGAAAATGTCGAAAAAGACTAAGATTATGATGAAATGACAACCATATCAAGGATGATGAAGATCATTATGACAAGGATGAGGTGAAAAATGACAATGACCACGGTTAAGATGGGGATAACCACGATGATAAGGATGACATTTATGATGTCTATTACTATTACTATTACTATTACTATTAATATAATAATAATAATAATAATAATAATATAGTGTTAATAATAAGAGTTTTTTATTTTTATAAATCATAATAATATCAATTTTAGTAGTAAGATTAATATTGATGATGACAATGACGACGGAAATGACGACGACAATGATGGCAGTGGTAGTGATAGTGGTGATAATAATGACGAGGATGATGATGATGACAATAAAGATGAGAATGATGATAATAATGATTATATCGATCGTAAAAAATGATGACAATGACTATGATAACGATGAAAACAAAAACAACACCAAAGACGATGACGATGAGGACAATGATGATGGTGGAAATGATAGTGGTGATAATAATGATGGGGATGATGATGATGACAACGAAGATTACAATGGTGATGAAAATGATTATATCGATTGTGAGAATGATGACAGTGAAACAAAAACACTAAATACAATGACGATTGTGACAATGATGACGATTAAGATGACAATAACGACGATATTACTAATAATATTAATAAAATTATAACAATAATGTTGTATTAATAATAATAATAATGATTATGATGATGATGAAAATGATGACGACAATGATGGTGGTGGTAGTGATAGTGGAAATAATAATGATGAGGATGATAATGAGGAAAACGAAGATGATAATGATAATGACAATGATAGTGGTCAAGAAGCTTATATCAATCATGAAAATGTCGAAAAAGACTAAGATTATGATGAAATGACAACCATATCAAGGATGATGAAGATCATTATGACAAGGATGAGGTGAAAAATACTAATTACATAAGAATATAGCTTTTAAATTAGATTATATAGTTAAATAATATAAAGGTAAAAAACACTTTAGTAAATTAATTTGTTAGTTTGTTAATTTGGTTAATTTAATTTCTTAATTGATCTCTTTGGTTAATAAAGGGTATGGTATTTTATTAATTAATAAAATGGGTAAATTTAATTTCTTTTATTGATAATGATAGGGTGAAATGGGTATTACATGGTAATAACAAAAATCCTTTTATTGATTACTTCCCTAAATTTAATTTCTTTTATTAATTGATCTATTTGATTAGCAAAAGGGTATGGTATTTTATTAATTAATAAAATGGGTAAATTTAATTTCTTTTATTGATAATGATAGGGTGAAATGGATATTACATGGTAGTAAAAAAAATCCTTTTATTGATTGCTTCCCTTAAATTTAATTGATATCTTTGGTTAGTAAAGGGTATGGTATTTTATTAATTAATAAAATAGTGAAATGAGATTTCAAAGTAAAGGGTATTACAGTAAATTCATTTGTATTTTATTTATAAGGTTAAATATTTTAAAGGTAAAAAACACTTTAGTAATTTAATTTTTATAAGGGCCCTCCTTTTAAATAATTACATAAGAATATAGCTTGGGTATTACATGGTAATACCAAAAATCCTTTTATTGATTACTTCCCTAAATTTAATTTCTTTTATTAATTGATCTATTTGGTTAGTAACGGGTATGGTATTTTATTAATTAATAAAATGGGTAAATTTAATTTCTTTTACTGATAATGATAGGGTGAAATGGGTATTACATGGTAGTAAAAAAAATCCTTTTATTGATTGCTTCCCTAAATTTAATTGATATCTTTGGTTAGTAAAGGGTATGGTATTTTATTAATTAATAAAATAGTGAAATGAGATTTCAAAGTAAAGGGTATTACGCAGTAAATTCAATTGTATTTTATTTATAAGGTTAAATATTTTAAAGGTAAAAAACACTTTCGTAATTTAATTTTTATAAGGGCCCTCCTTTTAAATAATTACATAACAATATAGCTTTTAAATTAGATTATATAGTTAAATAATTTAAAGGTAAAAAACACTTTAGTAAATTAATTTGTTAATTTAAAAACTATAGTGGAAAATTTAAAATATTATATTTATAAGGGCCCTCACTTTTAAATAATTACATAAGAATAGGGGTCTCACTATATAGTGGAAAATCTAAAATATTATATTTATAAGGGCCCTTACTAATATTATATATTGAGATTTATATTATATATATGATTTCTAATTTAATAATATTAAATAAATAAAATTTATGCTATATATTAATAATTAAAATAATAAATTAAAATTTATATTATATATTATAATTTATATTATATATGGTTTATAATTTAATAATAGTAAATTTAATTTAATTAATACTACATAATTGATATCAAGGATGTGATGATGATGGAGGAGAATGACCATGACCATCATCAGGAAGATGGTGATCATTGTAACGCACCAAAAATACCAACACAAGAACAACACAGTGAAATACAGGATAATTTTTTTTTTGACCTGCTTTGACACAACACAACACAACTTGCTCGTCACAAGGTTACAACCAACACTAGGAACCACTTGTTACCGGGGAGACCACAAAGTCAGCACGGAAACGTTCACTCCTATCAAGGACAATGTACTCTTCTTTTGACAAGACAACATGAAAGTCCAATTCACATGACACACTCACGGCTAGGGCAAGCCACAATAAGAAATGATCGGAGGTTATTTATTTTGATAAGACTCCCTATAGTTCATGACTTAAGTTTTTACAAGAATTCAATACATGATTTGCACAAATTCATCACACCAACTAAGTTAATTTCTTAAACACTGTAGAGTAGTTCACTTAAAGTCTTCTCCTATTTACTAAATCTTAATATCTTCCAGAAACTAACCATTGTTTTCCTTTAAGCTTGTTTAAGGGTTCACCCCAAAGGGATAGTGTTCGCTAGTTTAGCTAGGGGTATCAATTTATAAATGTTTACTTCAAAAAGGATGTTTTCATTTTGATCACTCATGGAAGTATTTGGTTTCAAATAGATCACCTTTACATTTATTTGTTGAATATAAAATTATTATTTTTGTTTAGCTTCTTTAAGGGTTAACTGACTCATTTTACTTTGCTTATAAAATATTTTCGCTAAGTCTTAGAAAGATTTAACTTAATAATTTATTCTCAAGATCAAAGTTTTACAATACTCATATCAATGTAAAGATTGAAAGCCATTTCTCACAAGGATAATTTCAAGCTTAACTACACATGAACAAGACACTTTATTTCACCATTACCAAACAATACCAGGCAAGAGGTCATATCAACTCTCTTTACAAGCAATGTTACACAATTTACAACACATTGAACATTTTTACAAGGAGCTTCATAATGGTACAGATGAAACTTTTACACTCTTTTCTTCTAGTCTACTCGCATAATCCATCTGCACAAATATTAACTAGAGTCAGTTCGCTAGAACTGAGCATGTTAAGTCTATACATTGAAATAATAAGCTAACATTTAACAATTGACATGAAAGGAATGTTCTACTTCATGATAGGATCAAAGCACAAACCAATAATCTACTTTTCACACGAGGTAAGGATCTACACCAGCCAACAATGAGGAAGTCAAACATTCCAACTAGCAGTATATCACAAAACAAAGAAACAATCCAAGAACTCATGGGATAGGAACGAAAGGTCAATAGTATAGAGAATTTTGATCTTGCAACCGTATGGATTACGTGACTTAAATCTAATATTCAAACCATCCACCATAAAAGGGAAAGAAAAACTTGAGAGTCAAGGACATACTAGTTACGATCAAGACGCGAAACAAAACATAGTTACCCAGTCCTTCCAGGAGGATGTTTCATAGCAATAAAGGGATACGTGACCCCAAAGGAAACATTCCATCGTTACAATCTAAACAAGAGGTCTACCGCCTCTTCCTTACAAGGTCTTTTAAAAGTAATAAACGTTAACAACTAGGATTCTCTCTAGTTTCTTTGGTTTGCAACTAGGATTCTCTCTTCCTAGAACTTTCTATTGCTAAAGGTTGTATCCTGAATCCCATTGATCTACTTTCGGGCATTGAGGACAATAATGAAATTTCCTTCTTCCTTCCTAATGTCTAATACCAGAATAGATTATTGAAGAAACTACAAGCCGCAAGCCTTATTAGGAAACGAGTAATAAACAAAATAGCTCACAAGCAGGCTACACTCTAGGTAGGCAAGCATGACAACTTTTAAATGGAAAGCCTAAACAAACTTCATTCGTAATCTTCATAAATAGCATACATACTATTATCCAAGACCAAATAGCACTATGTGTAAAATGTTGTACAATATCAATTCAATTCATTCCAGCAAGGACTCTCACTTACGCAACAAATTACATTCAATAGAAAGGTAATCAAGGAGTAGTGTTACAACTAATAAAAACAAGAGCCACTCTAGCTAAGGACCCAGATTTCCGTATTTTTTGATTTCCTTATCAATGATGATAAAACACCGCAAAAGAAATATACATGCATTTGTGTTTTATCCAGCGGTAAGTCTACATTCAGTAGATCTAAAAGGTGATAGCTATCTTGTCAGCACAAGCAAGGGAACAAGCCAAAGAGGAAAGAAGCATTCGAGGTGAGGGCAGAAGTACTAATGAAGGAAACCCCTAAGGAAGCAAAAAAGTAGGAAGTATCTACTATCGAGCAGAAATCAGACCCAAAGCATTTATGAGCTTCTAGTGATTTGAATCGCTTAGGGTAGCCATAAACCAAGCATTTGGAAAGGTAACATTTTTTTTGTAAGCCTTCCATGTTTCATAAGAATGTCTCTTTCATTTCAGATGGATTGATCCAAAATAAACAAAGCAAGTTAACAACATGTTCTCAGCATATAATTATAACAAAGTAAAGAAACATCCAGAACTCATGGGATAGGAACGAAGGTCAATAGTATAGAGAATTTTGTCATGCAACCGTATGGATTGACGTGCCTTAATATCATATTCCAACCATCCACATACAAGGGAAAGAAAAACTTGAGAGTCAAGGACATACTAGTTACGATCAAGACGCGAAACAAAACATAGTTTACCGTTCCTTCTAGGAGGATGTTTCATAGCAATAAAGGGATACGTGACCCCAAAGGAAACATTCCATCGTTACAATCTAAACAAGAGGTCTATACCGCCTCTTCCTTACAAGTTCTTTTAAAAGTAATAAACGTTAACAACTAGGATTTCTCTCTATTTCTTTGGTTTTCAAACTAGGATTCTCTCTTCCTAGAACTTTCTATTGCTAAAGGTTGTATCCTGAATCCCATTGATCTACTTTCGGGCATTGAGGACAATAATGAATTTCCTTCCCTTCTTTCCTTCTAATTCTAATACAGATATAGATATTGAAGAAACTACAGCCGCAAGCCTTATTAGGAAAACGAGATAAACCAAAATAGCTCACAAGCAGGCTACACTCTAGGTAGGCAAGCATGACAATTTTTAAATGGAAAGCCTACCAAAATTCATTCGTAATCTTCATAAATAGCATACATACTATTATCCAAGACCAAATAGCACTATGTGTAAAATGTTGTACAATATCAATTCAATTCATTCCAGCAGGACTCTCACTTACACAACAAATTAAAGATCAATAGAAAGGTAATCAAGGAGTAGTGTTACAACTAATAAAAACAAGAGCCACTCTATTAAGACCTAGATTTCCGTATTTTTTTATATTCCTTATCAATGATGATAAAACAAACCGCAAAGAATATACATCCATTTGTGTTTTATCCAGTGGTAAGTCTACATTCAGTAGATCTGAAAGGTGATAACTATCTTGTCAGCACAAGCAAGGGAACAAGCCAAGAGGAAGAAGCATTCGAGTGGGGCAGAAGTACTAATGAAGGAAACCCCCGCTAATGATGCCAAAAAAAGCAGAAGTATCTTCTAATCGAGCAGAATCATACCCACAAGCATTTTAATGAGCTTCTATTGATTTGATATCGCTTGGTACCTAACCAGCATTTTGGAAAGGTAACATTTTTTTTAAGCTTTCCATGTTTCATAAGAATGTCTCTTTCCATTTCAGATGATTTGATTCCAAAAAAAATAACAAAGCAAGTACACCACATTTGTTCTCCCATTACAAAGTATACCAATTTTCCCCTATGCAACCAATCATGAAAGGAACAACGATTCAGGAGAAGGAACAGGAAAATAAGAAACCAATGCAATCAAGGACAATTGATAGAATCAAACACAATATCCCATCGTAAAGCGTCATTTCAGGTAGTAGATACATTTATTTCATGCATGGTTGAAAAAGGAAAGCAAAATATTTCAGGGGCAGTCTAACATGCCTGGTTTAGAACGCCATCTCCATATAGATTGTTTCAATGCCGTTTCTTTCCTTTAACCCAAAGTGCTTTGGCGAGCTCGAGCTAGCGCCACAATCACGCAGTGAAAACAGCTACAAACCAACCCCCATGATTTGAAGCTCGGACACGAGACATATTGATTACACCACGCTCCTGGCTCGTGTAGGCATCTACCGTGATGATACACAACCTTTTCCTTCATCAGATTTGGGGACAGCATCAAAATCTCGGTGCAAACATTGCAGTTGTAGCTTGTAAGGTGTGATAATTCCAACAGCACACCTTTTTGCCTGCCAACATATTGACTCGTAGAAGATGCTCATATAGTGCAGGTAAATTGTGCTTCATGAATATTCTGAGATGAAGCAGATCGGCCTCAAAAGATTGCAAAGTTGAACCCTTGCCTACAAGGAAACCAATCAAACTAGCAAACCCCAAACCTGCGAAGGACCGTTGTCTCAAAGGTAGAGTGCTCAGCAATGCTGATGAGGTCCTTGATTTGAGTCCTAGCCGATCCATGCCTTAAACATTATCATTAGCAAAATTCTAAGTAAAGTGATCTCCCTGAAATGAAGTAATAAGATGGAACAATTGTCCTTAGTTCTCTAGCACATCCTTCAGGCTCCTACAGGCTAGAAGTAGTCCCAATGCTAACTGAGTTACCATTTCTCTTGATCAAGCAAACATCATGGGTTCTTTCCTTGGCTGATGTATAGTACAGATCCACCCCCTCCTATGAGATTCTCTCCATGAGTTACAATCGTAAACGTAAGGAGCAATAGAGAATCTCATTATAATTTCATTAGGCTGATGTCCACCCTCCCTGTCCAAGGTCAATTGGAAGAACAACTCAGTATAGATCTGGATCTGAAGAAAAATATCCTGCTACCTTCATCTCCCAAGACATTTTCTCCAACATTGCATAGATCTCCTGTGGAACTTTCACTCCCCTCCTTAACAAGGCGTCCTGTCAAACCCTACACCTAATCATCACGCTCTGCATCGTCAGGAAACTATAAACTGCCTCAGAGGGTAAACAGTCTTTTGGTCGCAAAATGCTGTTATCACTG
>CM034156.1:68818060-68895255 GCA_019776745.2 Taxus chinensis | reverse complement strand
GGTACAGTTTTCAAATGCTTTATAAAAAATATTTGTGTACTAAATCAATTCAAAATCCACTTTTCCCTCCCAATAAATACATGAAACGAAACTAGTGATGTGACACGATCATATGCTACACAATGCTATATATATTTTGCACTAACGAGACCTCTATATAAATCTATGCATCCCTAAAATTACGGTGCGCGGTTATGAAGTCATCTCCCTTACTCATATTGAACTTGTTTGTTTTAATATGAAACCTATAGGTGATTCCTCATTGGTCCACGTATCCATACAGAGCTTTGTAATTGAATCGTCAAGTGACTGATTCACAAGGATCTTGATAAGCGACATAATCACTGTATTTGAAGTGTTGAGTCACTTTTTCGTGAAAAAAAACTCTCCAGTTGTTTAACTCCCAACAATCTGTGAAATCAACCCCTATTTTTATCGTGTTTCTCTGTTCTCATGCCGTAGAGGTCCCCAGAGTACGTGATTGGCGAAGAATCCCAACAAGTCATTGGTCGGAATACGCCGCGCGTGAATAGGCCATATTATGTGAGATACTGTGTTCGGTTGTCATCACTCAACCATGTCCTACACCACAGTAACCTCCGCCGTATACTCAAAGGCTTAACCATTATCGTGTGAAGTTCCGAGATCCCATGCACCTTGAGAACCCGAGTTTTTGAGACTCTTAACACGTATCCCTCTTGGGCATGGTACGCATCGTCCAAGTCACCTATCTTAAGTTTTCGGATTCCATAGGATTAACCATACTATGGAGTTAAATTGGAGGTTGACAAAAACTGTAACTCCTGGCAAGCTTGCCGGTTTTGAGGAAATTCGGATTGCTAATAGTGACGTTCAAGAATATGCATTAAAATAGAAAAATAAAAAATCTATGCCAAAATCACCCCACCTATTTAGAATAGTGGTCTCGGGTAGAAGTACAGTTAGAGAGGTCTTGTTGACATAGGTAATACAGTGTCTACTTAGTACATGTAACACTGTAGGAAATTCTTATATATCTTCAACTATTTAAAAACACGCATTTCAACAAAGCCCTTTAAGGAGGCGATAAAAATTCGTTCCTGGATAAATGAGACGGAAGTTAAGTATGTTGGCCACAAGTTTTTATAATACACCTTTATATGTATATGTATAAAAAGTTTTAAGTGTTTGACAAAACGATAAAATCAAATATCTATTCATGGAGTGCCATAATTGTTGCTTATAAAAGACATGGTTATCCTTAAGAGGCATTGATACTATTTCACCAAACACAATGAAGAAATGTCTAACTTGATCATCTCTCCTTTTCCACCATACTCCCTACTTGTGGCAAAAAAAAAAAAACTTTGGAGTAGAGTGTAGAATCCATCAAAGCATAGAAGAAAATGGTTTTGGTCTCATATTCTATTTGCATGTTCCTGAGATGATTTGAATTAAAAATGTGGAATTGTATCAAAGAGATGTAAATTGTTTGACAGAAGGCTTAAGAGAAAGTTCATCTCATGGAATAGAATGATATCAAGATATGCACAAAATGGGTCTATTCAAAACGCACTATAAACTTATAAGTAAATTCATTTGCAGTTTGTAAAGCCAAGCTTCACATCCTTTAAAAACAAGTTCTTATATATATATATATATATATATGGCACTTATCTGCTTACTGATAACTGTTCATGTCTCACTCTAACAATTTTAGAATGAAAACTATTGTACTTGGATGACTTTCCATTCAAACTCTAATTGCATATTGCCATACTAATCATGTAGGAATATGCTCTAAAATTATGTTGTGTTGTTGTATTGATGGATCACTGCACATTATGGGTATAAAGTGACACTCTATGTAATTATGGAAGAATGGGTGGAACACTAATATGTGTGTAGAATATGAATACACCTAATTTTTTTATGCTTTTTATTTTCATACAAGTTACTAACAATTTCTCTTTCTAAGTTAGAGGTTGCTAATGCATCTATTTCTGGGAACAAGTGCTTTAAGGGGCTCGTTCTAGGATAAGGGTATGGTTATTCACGTAACCATTGGGTTAGGGATGATACATGGAGAGAGTAGTTTTTGGTCCTATTCATGTTCTTCTTTTGCTCTTACCCTCTTATTTTCCTCCATATTCCTCCAACATCTTACTTGTTCATGACCACATTTCTTTTCTCTTGCATTCCATTTGCTTTACATGACACATGGCACACTCCTTTTGGCATTTCTCTCCCTCGCTGACGCCATCACCTGCGGGTGATTGTGTCGGCATTATTTCAAATCCTTGGCGGACGCCTACGCCCGCGGGCGATGACATTGATATATAGACCCCAAATCACATTTTCACATTAGGACAATCACATCAGATCAAAAAGAACTCACCATTAGATTTTCTCTCTTGCGCCAACTTGCATCTGTTCGCTTAGCTTTTGGATTTCTTGCATCTCAACTCTTGGCTTGGAGATTCTTCTTGTTTGTATTGGTTTGCTTGCACTTTAGGTCACCTATAGTGAGCTAGGATTAGATTGTTTTCCCTTCTCCACCTGAAAGCTTCTCTCTCTTGGTGTATGGTCCTTTAGGAGATAGATGCATCAATGACCGCCCTCAACAGGTAAGTGCTCTAACCCGACTTGTCATTTTGTATAGAGTAGTCTCCTACATCTTAGTTCATACTATATGTTAGCTTAGTATTTTATGCACATGCTAGGTTAGTATATTGTATTTCAATAATATATTTCATGTTACATGCTTTACTTTGGTTACCATAGACTTTACATGTTTATCTTGTTCTTTATTACCCCCATAGTGTCGATATCCCAATAGGGTTCCTTCCTCTTCTTTGACCTAAGGCCTTGGAAACCTTAGGTTGTCCTAGTGTAAGGGTTACTTCCCTTTGGATATGCGATCTTAGCGGTCCATGTACCCCTTTTAATTCTATCTGTTGTGTGTCAGTCTTGATGTGTCCCTTACTCGTTGCCTTGATACCCTAGTTGAATGGATGATAAAAGTGCACGGTGTCTAGACACATTTGTTCCAGCCATACATCCTTGGTGAACCCAATGTGAATCTTATTTTTCACCTCCTGATCGAGCACAACTTGTTAAAAGCACCCATCTTTCATTTTTGTCTTGTTTCAACCCTTAAAATTCAAAAAAACCCAAAAAACCAATCTTTCCAGACACCATTGGCCCCTGTGTCAATTTTATACAGGGCTGATCCTATCTGTTCTGTCTAAAATCTCTCCCAAACGCCATCGACCCCTGTATCAATCTTGTGTAGGGTTGATTGCGTCTTCTTTGTTTAAACTTTTTCCTAGACGCCATCGACCCTTGTGTCAATTTTGTGCATTGCCGATTGTGTCTATTTTAGTTCATTTTCTTTCCCGATGCCATTGAAACTTGTGTCAAATATGTGCATGACTGAGTGCGTCTAAATCACAGTTTTCCACAGCTTTGTTTTCAACTTCCAGACTACACCAATGTCTCCTCTTAGGCTCTTTCTAGCTCATTTGAATCCCCTGAACTTTTCCATGGGCTATTCATTTATGCCTACCTTCCCTCTTCACGCTCCAAAGTGTTATAGTTCTCTTCTTGTAAGTGATAATCTTCGTAGCTATCATAGTTTTACCCATGACAATCTGTTGTCCTCACCTTGTCCTTCCAATCACTCAAAACATGGTTGTTTAGTTGAGTGTAATGTGGTTGAAACTGAACATATAGATCCTAGATATATCATCAAGAATCTTAATGATAATGAATATCTTACACCTGATTGGGATGGAAGTCTTTGAAAGAAATCCATGGAGATGACCATGCCTCATCTCAATTACAAAGGGATTTGTCATAGTCAAAATCCTCCCTACAGGACTGATCAAGATGAATCTCCTAAAACCCCTACCCATGAACATGATGAGCTTGATGAACACTAAGAAACACCTATAGACAAGGGCCAATCATCTTATGTGGATCCTAATGTATTGATAGATAAGCTATTAGACTAGATGTGTAATGCCCCGTGCAGCATTGCGCATTTTCTTCTACGACGACCGTGCTTCTTATAGCTGAACGTTGTTGCATTTCCTTTGAAACGTTAGTGTTTCGCCTTGTCGAGTTTAACTGTTGGTTGCTAGTAATAATGATAATAATAATAATAACGACATTATGATTGTATTTTGATCAATGTTTGTATTTTGTTTGTATTTTTCTTTTTGTCGATTGTTATCGACATCATCCTTTGATATTGTTAAACCATCCTATTGTTTTGCTTCTCGCTTCTGCTGGTCGAGCCTCGTTGCGCAAATGAGGAAGAGTATGATTTGTGGTGGGGCCACGGATTGGAGGTGGTTTTTAAATGGCGTTTGGACTCCTCCCAACCACCGAACTGCAAACAGTTATGGTATTTAATGTTTTCCCCTTGCGTGAGAGAGATGGGAGTCGGTGGAGTCTTGAATTTCTTCACCTTGATCTCATTTGGATCCTTTTATTTCAATGCGTATGATTGGTTGAGTTTTGGGCATGTTTTGTGGGAATGAAGGCCACCTGCTTCTTTAATTATTTCTTTTCTGCTTGGTTTATCCCATGTGCTGTGGGTAAGAAATATCTCTTCCCTTTTTGGTAGTGGGCCGCATACTTTAATTTTAGATATTCCAGCAAATCTTTCCCTGATTTTCTTGTTGTTAGCTGCGTGGAGGGTTGGTGTTTGTGCAGGACTTTTTGTACTCCTTTTCACCTGCTACAGCCTGCATTTATTTTCTCTGGCGCTGGCCGCTTAACTTTTAATCAGATTTTATTATTGTTCTTCCCTGTGTTTACCTTTTACCTGCTCTGGCTTTGTTGCTGGCCGCGTGAGTTGTGTGGTGAAGGGAGTTTGCTTGGCTGCGTTTCCCCTTCCTTGCTGCTGCTCTTTCCCTGTTCCAAACGTGTCCTTTGGTGCTGCGAGGTGTGTTCTTGTTCGGGAATCCGTAGAAATAGCCTGCAACAACTTTTAGCCAGGCAGTAGACACGTTGCAGTAAGGTAGAAGTTTTTTTTAGCACCTCCAACAAGCAGGTCATCCAACTATGTTGTTAGCTGTTCAGTATCGACTGCACCCTCAATTCGGGATTCTCCTTCAAGGTATTTTTATCAAAATCAACTGTGACAGTGAGAGAGTTACCAGGAGACCTGATGAAATTTATTACTAAGTTTCTCTATTGTTTTCTTACCTGTTTTACGATGTAACTCATGGAAGAGTATCTCATAGAGGCGGATCTGTTTTATATCAGAATATTCACGAAGCACAAATTTCCTTGCTGTTTCATTTCTTCCATTTCTGCCCTATTGAGCTCCCCATTTAATCCCAATTTACTGTCTTGATCGTAGAGATTCCCCTTCCACCATCCACATGCAACCAACTCACGTCTACTGTTTGCTTCCAAAATGCATTTTTTATAAGTCACGGCTTAACAGGTTTTAGCATATGATCCTGGTATCACATACTTAGAAGCCACCGAACTCAATGTGTGAGGGACTACTGTATAGTTGATGGAGCATTTTTACCCGTCTCTTACTACAATACTGGGACGAATTGCTGCTACTGAATCCAGAAGGATATTACCCGCTGGGATGCCTTATTATTAAATCCAAAAGAATTGTACTCACTGGATTGTCTCTTTAGATGGACATAATTTAGTTTCAGTTGTTTTCAGATTTAGGGCATTGGCTTTTTAAGTGGCAACGGATAGACTAGTTGTGGTGCAGGTTTGGCATAGGTCAATAAGTGGCTTGTGGAGTGGATATTAGAATCTACATGTTCGAGTATTATCCACAGCTTTTGGCCTGGCAATGTTTAGGAGATCGATGAAGGATAGAGGAATTAAAAATAAACTTGGATGTAGTTGGATTAAAGACAATAAAATGGTGCATGGTTTTGTGTAGGTGACAGATCACACCCACAGGCACGGGAGATCTATGCAATGTTGGAGAAAATGTCTTGGGAGATGAAGTTAGCAGGATATTTTTCAGATTCAGAACACATACTGAGAGAACGGTAACACTATCGAAAATGACAAGCAAGAAAATTGTAATGGATCCAGCAGGAGGGAATTGCACGATTACTACAGTTTGAGGAGGAGTTTAAACCGTTCTTCAGAAATGGCTGCAAAAACACGGTCCGAGGTCAACAATCTCATCCAGAATTACACGCCCTTCAAATCTGCTCCAAATCACAGCAATCTCCGTCGCAGGAAGAAGGGCAGCTTGAGACGATCAATGCATGGGAGCTCATGGAAGGGTTAGAAGATAATACTGGAAGCGGTCCTTTGGTTGTGGTTAACGAGATTGCCATGAAGAAATCTGTGGATCGAACGCTAGACCGGTCATTTTCTTTTCATAGTGCCAAGGACGTCGAACAACTTGCCAGAGACGAGCCCAAATGCTCCGTCTGGCACAGAGTTACTCCCGGCGTGAAGCTCGCCGACGAAAAGCTCAAGTTTTCGTCCAAAGCAATGGAAGAGGTAGGAGGGCGAAGCTGAATCTGGAGAAAAAGGTAAGATATTTCTACACTTTTCTACTGTTATTTTATTTAAAATTATTATGAAATCGAACCACTTTTCCTTGCATTGATTTGTCAGTTGGATGTCATGATGGGAGATTTCCCTTTCTGCTTGTTTCTTCTTGTTTTAGCTCTTATCGTTGACAGTATGTGGGTCAGAAGGATGCGTGTGCCCTCTCCTCTGAATGCTATGTTTCTCTTACTCGAATAATAGACCTTCGTCTGTTTGTTTATGTATTAGTTCTTCTCTGCGATTGAGTTGCAAGTTATTATGTTGATCAACTAGTACTTTCGATATTATGGAAGTAAGTTACGATAACTATGAAGCTCCTCCCTTGCACCCAAGTTGTCTTTTGACGTTTTATGTTAGCCCCTTTGCAAGTCCCTTTGATAACCTTTTGGCACCGAGAAAGAAAGGTTGTAGGATTGTGTGAGCAATGCGTGGGCTAGCCAGCTTAGAGTTTTGGTATTAAAACTGGTAGAATGAAAAGGTTTGTGTGCAATGTGTTTTGCCGACTCGCGTGTTTAGACTCTTATACCATCTTTCATCTTGTTTCTAGGATTTTAAGGCCATCCTCAAGAAGTATCTTGACCATCCTTATCAACTTGAACCATAACTAGCTTTTCGGATCAGCTAAGCTCGAGGTTTCATTGTGCGAATTCCAGTACCTCGTAGACACTAGAATAGTTTCGGTCTAATTCCCCTCTTAGAATTTTTGTTGATGGCGCTCTTCTATTTTCCTAACTTGCATTATTTCTCCTTGGCAATGTTAAAGCTATTAATTAATATTGGTCGGTTTTTATGCACGTAATTACCGTAATAGTTTGTGATGGAAATTTCCTTAAATGTGATTAATCTTCGGAAAAAAAAAAAAAAAAAAACTCATCTTTCATTTGATAGTCTTATGGATTCATAGCGGAAGGTTTTGTTTTGATAATGTCACTTAGAAATTATGTTTGTATCTTTTGTGTGATGGTTGACTGTGTTTCCAAGGTTTGCCTTAAAATATGGTTGTTTTGGGAAATGGGTAATTTATTTTAAATTAACCAAACATTAGAATTGTTGTAGAGGTTTGCAAATCTTTAGTGTTATAAAATTTGTTGATGACATTATTGTATACTCTGGTGTGACGGAACTCCCTTCTTCTCTCGCGTGTTTTCTACTAGCCTGTAAGACTTTGACCCTTCTTGGATGATTGGAAAATATAGTTAATGGTCAAAGTTAGTACTCTTGCCTTCGCTTCGAAACTTATGTTGTATGTATACTCTAATTGATTTCCGGTTTTGAAACTCAATTATACATAGCCTTTTTGTGTTAATTTCTGAAACCCGTGGTTCCCCTTTTCTTGGGCCGATCAACTCTTGTTCTTTTGGAAAAATATTATTTTAGCCTATGCGTTTGGTACCTTTGATAAATTTCTAGATGACTGGTATATATATCAAATCTCAATCTTGTAATTATTGTTTAATTACTTACTTGATGGGAATTCTGTTTTTTGCTAGATTGTCTGTTTTCTCCTTATAGGGCCAAGGGCCATTCTCATATGATTGTTACTTTCGTTGCTTTTGCTCCTAACTGAAGTACAAGGTCTTCTCCTTCTTTGATTGGCATGATATAGACTTTATTATAACTTGATGTGTTCATAGTGTTTAGAGGTTTGACCCAGTTCTTGTTATTAAGTGTTTCTTTTCATGGTATTGATAGATAATAGTTATGGTGGGTTTGTGTAGCCTTATCTTGCTCAGTTCTCGTGAACTGACTCTTGTAGAAAATTTGCTGCAGATGGATTTTGCGTGTAGATGAGGGATAGATTTGTAGAATTTTGTCATCAACCTCAGTTGAGAAGTTCCTTTTCTCGAAACCTTTTTATGTTGTTCAACTACTGTAAACGTCTAGTGGAAATTTTAAAAGAAGATTAATGTCTTAGTATAAAGTATTGTGGACTTTGTCATCTGAACTTTGGAAACCTTGTATTGTTTGACCATCATTGAAATTATAAGAAAATTTGGTTATTGTTGTTGAGTGACTTTGTTGGAGTATCAGTATTTTAAGAATTGATGTAATCTTGTTTTGTTCTTGTAAATGAGTGTTGCTACAACCTTGCCTTGGGAATAAATTTTGAGTTAAACCTTGATATGACTTAGTAATAAAGTGTCTTAAGTAAACTAACATGGGATTGTTTAATACTTCTGGAAGTTAAATTAAAAGTTGTATTCAAATAAAGTAACGTAGGGGCCACCAACTTGAGAGCAGGAAATTCTTTAAGTAATCAAGGACAAGACTATCATTGCAGGTAAAACTTTATAACATGATAACCCTAGCTCCTCTAGCGAACATTATTCCTTTTACGGTGAAATTTGTAAAATGACCCTAAGGTGAAATGAATTGTTAGTTGTTTGAGGATGATAAGATTTAATAAGCCAGAGAAAACAAATTGGAGACCTCACCATCTTTCTCACCACCATTTGGAAAGTAAATTTTTACTCCTTGTTAATACTTTTAGCGAAGCCTAAGTAAAGTTGTTGATAATTATGGTTAAGAGCCCTAGCTTCAATTAAATACTGACAATAACTAATGAGGTCCTAAAGATGTTTCATCTCGACCTTCTCCCTCTAACCCTCTTTCAAGGCACCTTGTATCTCTTCTCTTAAGTGTGTTGAACTTAAAACCATGTTGTCTTGTGGGCAAGAACGAATCTTAGTAGCGTTAGTGGTGAGCAGATGGCCTTATGGAATTGAATTTCCCCCTTTCTCTAAATAAACGAACTAAGCAAATAAATGTCATAATAGAGAAGATTTAAGGATGATTACTCAGTGAAAAAGGAATAAACTTAGCTTGGTAAGATGAATTGTATGAATCGTATCCTGAGTCTCCTTGAAAACGAAGCTAAGAATTGCAAGATGTATTTTTAAAATAAATAACCCTCTAGAATATCTCATTGTGGTTGGCCCTAACTGTAAGTGTGTTCTGTGATTGGACTTCTATGTTGTCTTGTCAAAAAGAAAAGTAAGTTGTCCTTGATAGGTGTGAACGTTTCCGTGCTGCCTTTATGGCCATCCTTGTATCAAGTTGTTCACAGTGTTAGTTGTATCCTTGGTGACGACATGTTGCGTCATGTTATGTGTCAAGCAAGTAAAAAAAAAAGTTATCCTGTATTTCACTGTGTTGTTCGTGTGTGGATTTTTGGGTCATTACAAGATGGTCTTTTCCCAAGCTGCTACCACAACTAGTATGATTCAAATACAAAACTAAATGTTACAAATATCATCTCAAAGTGTGGCACCCAATGTACCTTCTTTCACACCCCCTCCCTTGGTGGATGCACACGGGAATCTGATTCCTTCTCCACCAATTTGAAACAAGATGTTACAAATTGTCCAAAATGAACCCTTAGCTCCATGAATTGTAGTCATTCCTACCATCTCTTATGATGGTTCCAGGGATCCAACTCTCTTTCTCAAAAGTTGTGGCAATCTTTACAATGAATGGATTCAAGCAACTACCTATGCAACAATTAAGCTTCTAGGAAAACCCTTAGCAGGTGAGGCCTTAGAATGGTATAGTCAACTTCCTACTAATTCAATAGTTGATCTAGAAAGTTTAGTCAAAGCCCTAATTTCTGAATTTCAACAACAAGATTTACCCAAAAATACCTTACAAATATTCATAAATCTTAAACAAGGTATAAATGAGTCAGCGCATGACTTTATAAAGAAGTGGAAAGCTTTTTCCATACAAGCTAATCATAACCTTGATAGCAAAAGTTTATCCCAAACCTTTCTTAAAGCCCTCACGCCAACCCTCCAATACAAGGTTAGGTCTTTTTCCCCTAACACGTTAGAGAAAGCCCTCGAACAAACTAAAAGACAAGACCATCACATTAAGATTTGGGATAAATATGTTCAATATGCTATTTATGTGAAAATGTTAATTTAAGATTTGGGAAATAAGCACATCACATTTGGTATCAGAGCGCACAATCTTTAAGGATCTATGTCAAAAGTAAAGGGCCTGTGTTGTCCATCCCACACACATTTATGAGCCTGGTTATGTATCCTTGTGAAAACTCTTATGAGACTCGTGTAAAAGGATGATTTCAGTATTGAGATATATGTCTGATATCTCTGATGATTTCAGTATTGAGATATATGTCTGATATCTGTCCTTCATATAAACTCTGAAATTGACTATGCTTTATAAAATAATAGAACCACAGAATTAGAAGGAAATATCTGGTTAGGATATGGTTTTTGTCTCTGAGATTGTCAGTTATTATTTAATTGATATTCTTGATATGTAGAATGTTATTTTGAACATATATATGATCCAATCCTATAGAATACTATTTTCTAATCTCTGTAAAAACTGAGAATTCTCTGAATTAATTTAACTCTATATGTTAAATCAGTATGTATTGTTAATATACTTCGTATATGACCTCTATAATCAAAACAAAACTCTTTATTTGATTGAAAGATTTTAATGAAATAATTCAATTGTGTATAGATTGAGTAGAATTCACTTCTTAGTACATTTCAATTTATTTTTATCTGTTGAAATATAACAAAAATGGGAAAAACTCAGTTGGGACAAAATCCTCTCCTATCTGAGACTCTGCATGTGTATTAAACTTGACATGGTGATATCAATGAGAAAAAGTATTCTATGTTCTTATATATTCATATTGTACTCGTTTGTTTTAATACGAAACCTATAGATAATTCTTCATTGGTCCACGTATCCATATAGGGTTTTCCAATTGGATCTTGATAAGCGGCAGAATCATCATATTTAAAGTGTTGAGTCACTTTTTCGTGAAAATTGGAATGAACTCGTAATCTCCTTATCCCTCACTTAGTTTTAACCCTCGACATTTTGAGACGTCGAGAATTCTGAATGTGGGGTTTAAAACTATAGATATTCGAAAACAATGTGGGGTTGAAAAACATAGATATTTTAAAAGTGTTCTCCCACGAAGATCTTCTTATGCTTACTTGTGATTTTTTCCACCGATTGATCTCTAAGTGATAATGTACTCTTTATTGCAAAAAGATAATGCTATACTACAACTGTTCTTTGGCAATTGAGAAATGGACACTATTCCCTCTCGAGTGTTAGCATTAGTAGGAGTATGTTGGAAACAATTATCAAGGTCTTGTTAGAAAGGATTAACCATACTATGAAGCTGAAGCTTTATGAAGGAAGTGGGTTAAATTGGAGGTGGGTAAAAACTGGAACTCCCGGCAAGCTTGGTAGTTTTGAGGAAATCCGGTTTGCTAATATTGAGGTGCAAGAATATGAACTAAAATAAAAATAAAAATAAAAATTCTATGCCAAAAACACCCCACCTATCTAGAATAGTGGTCTTGGGTAGAAGTACTGTTTGAGAGGTCTTGTTGACAGAGGTAATACATTATCTACTTAGTACATGTAAGGCTGTAGGAAACTCTTATATATATCTTCAACTATTTAAAAACCTACATTTTTAGCAAAGCCCTTTTGAGAGGTGATAAAAATTCATTCTTTGATAAATGAGATGGAAATTAGTATGTTGGCCACAAGCTTTTATAATACACCTTTATACATATGTATAAAAAGTTCCAAGTTTTTGACAAAAGGATAGAACCAAATATCTTTTCATGGAGGGCCATAATTGTTGCTTATAGAAGACATGGTTATCCTTGAGAGGCATTGATACTATTTCACCAACCACATTGAACAAATGTCTAAGCTGATTATCTCTTCTTTTCCACCATACTCCATACTCGTGGCAAATAAGAACTTTGGAGCAGAGTGTAGAAATCATCAAAGCATATAAGAAAATGGTTTCGGTCTTATATTGTATTTTCATGTTCCTAAGTTGATTTGAATTAAAAATGTGGAAGTGTATCCAAGGCATGTAAATTGTTTGACAAACCCACATCATGGAATACAATGATATCAAGACATGCACAAAATGGGTCTATTGAAAAGGCACTATAAACTCATAAGAAAATTCATTTGCAAGTCGTAAAGCCAAAATTCACAACCTTTTCAAACAAGTTCTTAAATATATCCAAAATAGGATCTTTAAATTGGGCATAGACATCCATTATTGAACAATGAAAAAGGGATTTTTGACAAGTTATATAATGTGCAATTCCACTTTTCATAAATATTGGTTTGCGAGGGCACTTATCTGCTTACTAATAACTATTCATGATTCTCTCTAACAATGTTAGAATGAAAACCAATGTACTTGGATGACCATCCATTTAGACTCTAATCACATATTGTCATACTAATAATGTAGGAATACACTATAAAATTATAGTGTTGTTGTATTAATGGATTAGTGTACATTATGTGTATAAGTGGCACTCTATGTAATTATGGAAGAATGGGTGGAACACCAATATGTGTGTAGAATACCCCAACTTTAATGGAGGACTCGGTAAACTTAATAAAATAATTTCAAAAAAAACTTTAAAAAAAACAAGAGACTTACATTAAAAGGTGAAAAAAAGAAATCTCAACCAATACAAAGACTATTTTCTAAATTGAAATGATCATTTAATTTTATAAGCTATATGAATCAATACAAGGAAGAAAACACCTTTTCAAGGATTTATCTGCAAAACAAATGCCCCAATAATGAAGTTGGGTATGATTGAAAAAAAATTGTTCCATGAGTGCATCTAGAGAGAGAAGAGGTATGAATGTTTACAATTAAAATGCTTCAAACTTGGTTTTCCATGTATCTTCCATTACCTAAGCTCTACTCAGGTAGATCCTTTCTGAACTTCATATTGTATTGGGACGCTAGGTCAGTTATGTGATCACCTTTATGAATATCATAATGAAGTCATCTATATATTGATAAAATTAGGTAAGGTTTGTCTGTATGGATATGATGCTAGAATGTGTTGATTAATGTGATCTCACTTAGTATCCTTAGCTATGATTGTAGTACAATTGTCTTTATCCTTGTGTATACACAAAATTGTGAGCTATGTAGTGGGAATGATTTGAAATTGGAAGAATTTAGCATAGTGTGTTATTGAATTTTTGACGATGGTGAAAGGAAAGTGTTGATAACCTTGCTCCTTGTTGATGGTTGTCCATTTGTCAATAAATTGCTCTGATTGGAAAGTGTTTGTGTTTTTACATTTCAATCATATATGTTTAGATTGACTATCATGCATAAAGTGCAATGTGCTTGTTATGCCAGTATGAATCATTTGAGCTCTCCCAAGGACTACCTTAAAGGTTGCGAAAGAGGAACTCATGTTTTAAGGAATCTTATTTGCAATAGTCATGAGGATAATCTTGTGGATATGGAGTCTCATGTTTTAAATCCTATGTGAGTAGCATTTCATGTTATTCTTGGAAAGTTGATTGTTCTATCATGTTGGAAACTTTGTAGTTAGTGATCATGGATAAGTTCTGAAAAAGGAATTCATTTTCTAACTCTAGAATTATGTTGCATTTTATTCAAAGATTATGCTAGAGACGTATCAAGAATCCCTTCTGGTAGAGGATTTCCCATCACCATCTTACACTTTCCCGTCCACATTTTCAAAAATGTCTACCAACACACCTGCAAGTCTTCAATTACTTCTAAATTTTCAATGTTGACTAGGTTTCAACATGGTCCACACCTTGAATCCCAAATATAGTGCTTGTATTATTACACAAGGAAAGTGATAGGTCTGAATGGACGTTGATTGAAGTCCATGACATGTCTGAGCTCCTTCCGCATGCCTTCACCCACTCCTGCCTCCACCAACTCCATTAATTCCAACCACTGCCAACACGCATCCCATCCTCTTTTTTTTTTTTTTAAATTTCATTATATATATATATATATATATATATTTCTTAAACTGTAGGGCACTACAACCCCAGTCAAGCCAGACAACTTAGATCTATATTGTCTAGAGCTCATGCATGGTCATTTCTGCATTCTGTTTATCTAGTTTATTGTACGATACAGTCCCGAGGTATCGTCGAATCAGCTAAGCTCCTTCTAACCCTTTGCACATCAGGGTTTCATATCTTATTTACTTAGTTGCTTGGGTCACTTTCCTTATTTAGTTGGTTGTTATTTACCGCTTTGCATAACATTTAGATTAAACTAAATATTAGATCCCCACTATTTCCACTTTAGTTTAACCAACGAAGCTCCGTTCCTTTTCAGTTTGAAGAAATAATCTACAACATGCAGATGACCACCTTGAGATAATTGGTGAAGCTACATTTTGTCCATAGGCTCACCAATCTCCATTGGGATTTTTTCCTCTTTTCCCGTGTGATTAATTAGTTTTATCAAGGTATTTATCTTTGCAAACTCTTTGTCATTATATTTATCATTATTTTCTTAATCAAAGTAATAATCATTTCATTATTACCTTAATTTAATCAATCAAATCAATTATTTGTGAATCAAATATATCATATTAATCATATTATACAGAAAGCGCAAGTGATTCCCTAATCGCTAATGATTTGTTCTTTTCTTGGCATCTTCCTTATTTTTCTTATACCTTTAAAATCTTTTCTTGCTGATATTTCTTGTCAAAGCATGGATCTTCTGTAGATGATTGTTCCAGGTATGTCATACCCAATTACTAGTATATATGATCTCCCAATCGTCCAACAACTGTTAATGTGGGAACAATTTGATATCCTCCACTAACTCAGTATGTGCACCATCACACACACACCAAACATCGAAGATATCAACGATTAGATAAAACTATACAAGAAGAGTGAAAAATACTACAGAGTTCTTATGTACAATTACTTCGAGGACTTTGAGCTTGCTAATCTCCTATCCTGGGTTGCTTACAACGCTGAACATAATCTCACTATCCCTCTCAAAATTTAAATCATTTATTTTTGTTTATATTTTCATTATAAAAAACAACTTAATTATATAAACGTGAGCTGACACCCATGCAAGGAAGTCCATTTACTGCTAGGACTGACCTTTTTGACGCATGCCACCATATATCTATCTAATATCTTTTCTTTGAAGGAACTAGACCCTGTTAGAGTTTGGAGTGCCTGTACAAGGATCTAAGATTAATACATCAACTATCCTTTTGTAGGCATCCTTAAACCCTGCCATAAACGCGGTATAGTGGTATGCATTTTATTACAATAATTTGAATTAAGAAGTTACACCATTATAGATGGACCTACAAAATAATAAAACTATAGTCAATGCTCATGGTATATGACATTCAACTTTAAATTGGAGAAATAAAAATAGGAATGTTTATGAAAAATAATTGAATCAAGGATAGAGTACACCTAAATGCAGAGAGAGAAAGGAAAACATTTTCATGTGTATTGTTTTCTTAGAGATTTTTTTTCCTTGGAGATGGTTAGAGGGGTCATGGGTCATGGGATCATTGTCTCCCAAATAAAGTATACACAGTCTAGATTAAGCATGTTCCACCATCATTCCATCCTAGATTTAGAAAAAATAACCAAATATCATCTAATTCACTCTTATACTCTTGTTTCTTGTACTTTCTCATCATTGCATGTTTTTACTTGTGTGTTTTTATATATCTAATTGATCACCAATTCTCTGAGTAAGATTTAAATTTTGTTAAATCAATTTGCTGAGAAAATTAAAGGAGATGATGATTAATTTGGATAGGTTCAAAAAGGGAAGACATGTTCAAGTTCAAACTTCTATGAGCTAGAAAAATATAACTTTAAAGGCACCAAAATTGTGTGGGTTTGAATGTGCAAAATCCAATATTATAGTACACATGTTCTCTTAGATGTTTTTTTTGGTTTTTGATACATGATTTCTAAGATGACTCTGCAATGTAGCTAAAATACCTTCTCCTTAGAAAAAAATCCATTAATCAGTTTCCCTTCTAAATGAAAAAAGACATAAAAAGGGGTTATTATGTTAGGTTACATTAGTTTGAACAACTTCCTAGCTTGGCTGAGTGTTTCCTATATAAAATACACTGAAGTGGACTCTAACCCACATGACTTTCCTAGAAGTGTATTACAACATGAAACTAACAATATAGAAATAAATTCACTTATAGTGGAACTTTTAATTTGATTAAATGACACTTAACAACATGAATTTTGAAATCTTATGCTTCATGATTCTACTCTTAGATTTTTTTTTTTTTTTTGGAATATATGGCTATAATTTTGAAATGTCTCTAATTGATGAGTTTAAGTATAGGTGATTACTAGATGGCTTGAGTGGTTAAGGATTTTTTTGTTGTATAATTTATCTTAGGTTAGATTTCCCAGTCAATTGACTCTATAATAATGTAAGGATGTCTTAAACAATATACCAATATTTGAAATTGTGGCCATTAGGTGGGAAATGGTAGGTTTATGACATGTGGAAAGTCTATATAATAAACATATCCCTGGTTAATGAACCCATCAAATGGTGATGAAACTCAAAAAAGAAAGATGTGTGGTGTCTATTTGCAATGCATGTTAGATTCTGTATAGAATGCAATTATTTTCATAATGTAAAAATGAAGAGTAAAGTCAATGGTAGATTAGAGGGTGGTCGAAAGAGGGGAATGTGTGTGAATAATGCCAAGCATGTATTATGGACCACATTTTGGAAATTATAAAATAACATAATTTTCAAAGGAATATGACCAAATTTAGGATACTATAGCTAGATTATTGTTTTCTGTAAGACTTGACTTACAACAAGGTTGAGAAAAAATTGAGCATCAATAATGCCAAATACATCAATTAAATAAAGAAAAGTTTGTAATAAATGGTATACAATATGAACTTGATGTTGAGAAATAATAATTCATTCTAGTGTGAGACGATGGACATAACATTTCTACTGAGTATGATGATGATGTTTATTTTAAAGCAAATGTCAAAGAAGACCTTATGAAAAATTTCACTTCATATAATAATGTGTTTGATAAGGATGATAATGAAGAAAAATATGGAGTGTAGTTAAGAGAAAAAGACGATTAAGAGGGATAACCTCTACATGGTTCATGTAAGATCCAAGTGAGATGAAATAGGAAAAGTTGAATAAGTAGTTTAAAGAAATAATTTTTTAATGAAAGAAAGATGTGTGTGCTTTTCCTTTTATTTGAATCTTCAACTCAGTTTCCCTAAATCAATTATTTTCCTTGATTTCACATTTTTATTTTTATTTTATAAATCATAACAAAACTATAAGTTTCTTTCATAATGTAAAAATATCGACTAGACATTTTGATCTTCAAAAAGTGTTAATCTTTCTAATTTTCCCAAAAAAATAGGGTTAAAGCAAGTTGAACTGATATATTTAATAGTTTCCCTAAAATTAGAGTTATGGATGAATTTTATATGTGCATAGTTTGACATGAACGTTAATCTCAACTCACTTTTTGGAAGAAAGTTTTGTAGAATGTTATTGTTTTGTTTGATATTTTGGAATACTACTCGAACATGTCCATTGACAATTAAACTAATGAAAATGAAACCTAAAAAGAAAAAAACCATAACAAAATTATGGAAGGATGAGGTAATATTGTTTACTTTGTTTAATGAAATGATAACACTCTTCAAAATTTTGTAGTGTATTAATCCCCACATTAAGGACTATGTTGAACATTTGTGAGATAATCCACTATTTATGTTACTATGTTGAAATGATCAATATTGTGTTGAAATAAGTGATGGATAAGGCCTGTTTAAAGATTCATTACACAATAATTAGATCCCACATATTTTTATCATACTGCCATAGATAGTTATATATGATTCACCATGAGAAATCATTTTTCCTTCTTGCCAATATTTTATTTGTCACATTCAGAATTTATTTTATAACTTGAATATTTTGTGAAGTTTTTAAAAGAATATTTTTCTACCCTCAATTCAAGTATATTCCATCATTTAATGTTATTCTACTCTTTGATTTACTCAACCACTCCAATTTTTCTTAATTTTGTGGTATGTGTCATCTAATACATCACATCTACTTTTACAAATTTTCCATATATTAACCAATCATTAATTAGAGTTGAATGTGACAAATAAAGCAACACATCACATCTATTTTATACATTTTTTTTAGATATTCATTCTTCAAATTTTAACTATTTTTTTGATTACATGTGAATGTGACAAGTTACTAATTTTTCCAATAAAATTTGTACTAATCACAAATTACAAATTCTTTATGCCTTAAAAATTAGAAAATTTTAATTTAGATTATACGTGAGTAAAAATGACCACTGTTTGGTCTCTTTTACCCTCGTTGCACCTCGATTTACCCTCACAATCATCAATTTCACAGTATTTTACATCATTTGTAGATAAGATTTAGATGAATGGGCACACAAATAAATCATTATTAGTAAAATACATAAAAGATTATTCTTTACAATTTTTCTAGATATTAACTATTTTTTTAATTAGAGCCGAATTTGACAAGTTACTAATTTTTCCAATAAAAAGTATTAATCACAAATTCCTAAATTTTTACGCCTTAAAACTTTGAATTTTTTAAATTTAGATTATCCCTAATTAAAACTGACCACTACTTGATCTCATTTACCTTCTTTGCACCTAGATTTACCCTCACAGTCATCAATTTCACAGTATTTTATATCTGTTCTACGTGGGCTTTAGGCGAATAGGCGTAGGAATAAATCGCTATTAATAAAATACATAAAAGA
Organism: Taxus chinensis; assembly: GCA_019776745.2. NCBI lineage: Eukaryota > Viridiplantae > Streptophyta > Pinopsida > Cupressales > Taxaceae > Taxus > Taxus chinensis. The sequence goes on along the minus strand of CM034156.1, from coordinate 68,876,053 downwards.
TTAGCCTTTATTTATTAAACTATTTTTAAATATACATTGTTATAATTTATATAAAAAATGACAATTACACTTGAAATATGCAAGTTGCTTGCGGCGAATAGTTCAAATATTTACAAGTATTTTATTGTTAAAATCACAAAGCACATTTTATTAGCCGTAATTTTAATCAATGCATGGAATATTTGATGGTGGTGATGACGAAGAATGCTAACAAACAAACACCTTAGAAACAAGTATGGTTTTATTTGTTTATGACAGGCCACATGTCGAAAATCAGTGCCCATTCCAATTGCATGCTTCAACATTTTACATAAAATCACACATGTCTTGTATTTGTGAAAATTCTCGACCCGCGTCCATTATGCTTTGACATATGTACATTATTCGTGACACACATCAAAACTCAACTCTTACAAGACTGTTTTATTTTACATTTCATTCAAAAAATTTCATATACAATTTACCTCCCACACCTTACATAACATCACTTTTGGGTATTTGTCATATTATAACCTTGTTAATTATTATAGTCGGTACGATTGGAATGGATTGAGACTTATTGTATGTCAAAAGTTACTATTTAGAGCTATATAAGAGAGCTCTCGATTTTTTTTTTTTTGGAGGGACACCGTTAAGGTTAAATTCGAGCTGTATTGATAAATGGGAAATGCTGCTGTGCCGGTATGGAGACGACTTCATAGCTATAACTGAGCATTTATAGCATACATAGAATTATTGGGTGCGTCCACATGGCTATCAATTCTGCCTGGCTACCAGTGGACACAATGTGGGCAGTATTTACTAAATTTGGGTTAGTTCTGGAATTTCCCCAGCGTTGTATTGAGCTCTTGTGAAATGGCTCCTACACGTCCCGATTTGAATAGAGTCGGCAAGCCCACAGGCCTGCCTTGGTATGCAAAAGATGTGGAGTTCTGTCGTCCTCTAAACAATAATGAAATACCCATTCCCTTCAGAATGCCGTCGCCAATGCGAACGCGGGTGTCTGCGCACAGGGTGGATAATGAATACATTGACAAATACCACCTGGCCGTGCAGTTGATGAAGTCTCTCCCGGACGACGACCCCAGGAATTTTTTTCAGCAGGCCAGTATTCACTGCGCCTACTGCAATGGTGCTTACTTGATGGAAAACACGGATAAGCAGTTCAACGTCCATTCTGGGTGGTTCTTTCTTCCCTGGCACCGTTGGTTTCTCTACTTCCACGAGCGCATTCTCGCAGATCTCCTCAAAGACGACACCTTCGCCCTGCCATTTTGGAACTGGGATTACGAACAAGGTATGACCATCCCTCCCATGTACTTAGACGACACCCTCTCGCTCTTTGACGAAAAGAGAAACCCTAATCACCACAAATCTACCATAGTGGATCTCGGCTTCAACGCCACACGCCGCAAGGCGGCGCCGCCGCTTTCTTCGCAGGCTCAGGTGGGTTATAACTACAGGCTCATGTACAAGCACGTCGTCTCTCTCGCCAGGACGACCAGGGCCTTTCACGGAGCGCAAATCCGCAAGCAAAGCTCCTCGTGCACCTGCGCCGCCGGGATGCTCGAGATTGGGCCGCATAACTTGGTTCATGACTGGATCGGTAGCCCCGTTAACAAATCCTGCCCCTGTAGAAGTCGAACCAATACTGGCACTGGCACTGGCAGTGGCAATGGCGACTCCTGCGAGCAGACATGTCACGGGGAAAACATGGGGATTCTCTATTCCGCTGCACGGGACCCCATTTTCTATGCCCACCACGCCAATATCGATCGGTTGTGGACGGTATGGAAGACACTGCACGGGCGGGAGGACTACCGCGATCCTTCCCTTCTCGACACGCGGTTTTTCTTTTACGACGAAAACAAACTCCTCGTCAGCGTCCGTGCGGGCGACGCCTTCGATCCGGATAATCTCCGTTATAACTACCAACGTTGTCCTACTCCGTGGATCCATAAACCCAAATATATCGATAAACCTACCGACATTTTACTCCATGGAAACCCCAGTATTCCGCTCAGGAAACCCCCGCTCGATTTCACGGAGCCGGTGAAGATCCTGGTTGACAGGAGATTTCCCGAGGAGCAGCTTTTGATTGAGGGGATCCGTGTGCAGAGAAACATTGCGGTCAAGTTCGATATTTTCATAAATCTGGATGATGCGCTGCTTGCCGTGTCGTACGTTGACACCCTTCCGCGGGAGTTCGCGGGGACGTTTCATGAGGCACCACAGGGCACAACAGCTGACGTGGAACGCGGATGTGGACAGTCTTCGCTGTGCGTGGGAATTTCGGAGGTGTTGAGTGATTTGAATGTTGAAGAGGAAGAGACTAGTATTGTGGTCACTCTGGTTCCAAAAGTGGAACTTGAAGAACCCATTAAAATCTCTGATATACGAATGGTCTAGCCAGATTCCGGGACATCTTAGTTATTTATCTGTACCCTCCCTACCATGTCTGGTAAGTGGCCTATGTGTATGGAGTCGGGTCGAATAAACAATGTATACAGTGTGTCGATTGAGTAAAAGTGTATGCATTTTATCTCCTAGTTATGCGTCATTTGTATACTATACGATTCAGTTTAAGTCAATCTCTATAAGATTCTAGATGATCAGCACTAAAATTTTTAAAGTCTGTTGATATTGGTTTTTTAATGTTTTATTGGCTCTATATTTTCGAAATGACTATTTTCATCAGTTATTACGGCATCATGCTTTTGAGATTTTCAAATCTAAATATTTGTGAGCAACCATATTTGTGAGCAACAATGTGTCCTCACATTTAAATCATGTGATGGAATAATAACTGGTTGGGCTCAAAGACAATCATTTACCAGCCACATTGAATTTAGGGTTATCTGTTAAGAGTTAATTTTTTAATTAATTTATCGATGCACTTTCCTTTCCAATGCTTCGCTCTTATCACTACCATCAAAGATGCACAACATAGAATCAACGTCACTGCACATTTTTTCAGTTGGAAATTCGGCTACTCGATGAAATTGAGGCCTTTCTAATTGAATGTGTGCAATCCTTTTTTGTCCTCCCATGTTGTAGATGGGCCTATCTCTTAACCACGCATGGTACCATTATAAACAAAATCCTTTCTCATCATCCTTTCTTCCTCTGATTCTGCAGACAGGCCTATCTCTCAATCGAATCTCATTCTTCTTCAAGTTGTTTCTTCTCCGCTCAATGATTATTAAGGAAATGTGACATGTACACATAGTCATAGACTATAAAATAAATTATTATCATTAAATGTATGAATTCGATATATTCATTATAGGTATCTAAAGTGTAAGTTGGTTTAATGGTGAAGAACATATACTTTCCAAATAGAGGTCACAAGTTAGAATCCTATAAGGGATAAAGTATATATACCTCATTTTAAAAACATAATAAAATGCTTTCAACATATTAAGAATACAAGATAGTCCTATAAATATTAATAACTTATTATTCTTAATATTTATTTTCATTGTCTACTTGTCTGCAAGGTATATATCTTAAATGACAACAACTAGACACTATCCATTTTAAACTTTCCTTGCACATTCAGGCGCATCTGTATACATTCCCTTCTTCACACAGTCTTGTTCTCCCACTATCAGATACTTTGCGAGTGTCATTTTTCAACAATACAAAATAGTTAGCAATAAATACATATAGCAAACAATCAAAATCACAAGTGAGTTGGTTACATTGAGAGGGTTGTGGTCACTAGGTTGCAGGTTCAATACTCATGAAAATCTTTAGCTCCTTTCTCATCAGTATAAAACTAATTTTTTTCATTGAACACCCCAATTGTAGGCATTCTTTTGAATTGGAGTTCCTTAACTTAATCTTATGTAAATTCATTCTATCCTAGACATGGAATTCCTAATTATTTCACTCATCCTAATCCTCATGCATGTTATCAGTGTACATTATGGTCAACTACTAATGAAAATTACATTAGAAAATAATGCAGTTTAGTGGTGGGGCATGTGGCTAGTACACAACATATCAAGGATTCCATTTTTGTTGACGAATGTAACTATATCTTAAATGACATTTACTCCAAGGTAACTTATTATTCTTAATATTTATTTTCATTGTCTACTTGTCTGCAAGGTATATATCTTAAATGACAACAACAACTAGACACTATCCATTTTATACTTTCCTTGCAAATTCATGCACATCCGTATACATTCCCTTCTTCACACTATCTTCTTCTCCCACTATCAGATACTTTGTGAGTTTCGTTTTTCAAAAACAAAAAATAGTTAGCAATAAATACATATTGCAAACAATCAAAATCAAAATTGATTTGGTTACATTGAGAGGGTGTGGTCACTAGGTTGCAAGTTCAATACTCATGAAAATTGTTAGCTCCTTTCTATTCAGTATAAAACTAAATTTTAACATTCAACACCCCAATCATAGGAATTCTTTTGAATTGAAGTTCCTTACCTTTATCTAGTGAAAATTCATTCTATCCTAGACATGGAATTCCTTATTATTTTACTCATCCTAATCCTCACGCATGTTGTCAGTGTACATTATGGTCAACTACTAACGAAAATTACATTAGAAAATAATGCAGTATAGTGGTGAGGCATGTGGTTGGCACACAACATATCAAGGATTTCAGTTTTGTTGACAAATGTGCTAATGTGTGAGGGTTAGGATCTTCCTTATTAGTATTTTTCTTCCATGATTTTATCAAAAAATGAAACTATGAAACACTTTTTAGAGTCTCTTCACTTTCAGATTGACATTTTCCTAAGTGTGATCTGGGATGATGATTTCAAATTTTTCCTTGTCCTCATGAGTTTGAGTCCAAAGAGGAAGTGACATAGGAACCTCCACATCTAAAGGGGTATCCTTACCTAAAGAAGTAGGGGAGGAAATAACCTCCACAGTCAACGAATCAAAATTAGCTTCATTTTCTGATTCAACCTCTAGATCACTAACCAAACTATTATCAACAACTAGCTGAATAGGATCTGAATTCTTACACCACGTAGATCTACTTTAAACTAAGTTTTTCCTCATTTGACAATCTATAGCTAAGTGACCAAGAAAAAAATAAGTTCTGCATCTGAAAGGAAAAAGTTTGAAATCTAGTTTTTTAATCTAGATTCGGTCTTCCACAATGAGATCAATAGAGGGTAGAAAATCAACACAAGTATTCATATCTACCAAAATGTGGGAATATGTGGTAAAATAACATGAAGACATCTTTGGATCAATAGAAAACATTTACCCAAGGTAACTCCTATTGAAAATAAGAATTTTCTCACTCCAAAATTGGAGAGGTAAATATGGCAACTGAATCCACATATGTTTGACATGAAATGTATCAAGATTAAACAAGGGGAACCATATTTTCATAAGTAGATAGTGAGACTGAAAGTCCCAAACGTTTCCAAAAGTCAAATCTCTATCAGCTATTTTATAAAAAATAATAATGAAAAAACCCCTAGATGTGGGATAAATGTCCAATTTACCTTTCACGAGAGGTCTCCATTGTGTCAAAATCCATTCATGAAGCATAGTAAGACACGGGAAGAGATTATTGAATCTACAAATCAACTTATTATTCTTGTAAAATACTTCCAATTGGATAACCTCAACACTAAAAGAGACTGGATCCGATGTCTTGGCATAATCTATAGGCTTGGTAGGTCGATTGGGCCTAGCAAATTCCAAATAGCTCCTACCATAGCCATTGTTTCTAACTGTTCCGATAGTCTTCTACGAAACCCTAGGCACCCTAACAAGATCTACATTTAAAGGATTGTTACCATGACCATTACTAAAGTGGATACTACCAGGTAAGAGGACATCTACCCCGAAAACCCCAACAGACCCTTGTTGCACCAAAGCGCCATTACATAACAAAGAGGAAACAAGGTCACCCTTTGTTGAAACAAAGGGCATGAACAAGGATAGTGGAGCAAATGCAAAACTGTTGGATCTACAGTCACCAAAAAAATCACCTCCATCTCCTTCTACACCCATAGATCCAACAATCAATGGCACAATCGTCCTTGTAGACACCACCATCAACCTTGATCCTACAACCAAAACTAGGGAACCATGAACAGGGCGAAGGTCATCTGAGAAGACAACAGGGGATCTGTTGATGCCAGAGAGGCCAACACCAATCAAAGTATGGCCACTGCAGTCCCCACCTTTTCCTTGGATAACCTACTCAGGTTTAGGCTTACGCCATATTTTGAGAGAGCGCTCCATATTTCGGGATTGATGACTTTAGGGTAGCAAGATGATATTCAAGAAAAAAAATTAGTGACTTAAAGATGTATAATGGAGTAGGGTGTTAGGTATTGTGGAGCAAGGTATTGCATTTGTTGTAGTTGAGCATCAACAAATGCACGTGACTGGATTGAGTGAGTGGGTGATGCTTTTTGAAAAGGTGGAAAATATTCCAAAGTCCTTATGACATATGCATGATAAATCTAAATGGTAAGTGTTAAAAAAACATGTATTGGGTGTTAAGGGTATTACGTTTTGGTCATTTAACCTATGACAACACTTGAGGGTTAGGTGATAAGTGAACTTCCATTGTGAATCTCTCCACGCTTTAGCATGTTGTTGGCCTCTTCCTCTTGATGGTGCTTTTTCTGTGGAAGAGCCTCCAAATTGTTTCTCTACATATGGTAAAGATGCAAACAAAAGTACATAATGTTAGTAGTGTAACACCCACAAAAATGATGTTCTAGGAACACGTTAAAACCTAACATTTATCTCGAAAATTGTAACTATTTTTTTTGTTTAAGTTAAGAGGTTATAAGGGTGTTAACCCCTAGTGTTCATTAAATTAATTTTCACCAACAGTCTTTTCTTTACAAGGGATGAACCAGGTCTAAGTTAAATGATTAAATGTTCTTAATTTAGTTCTAAGGTCACTTAATTAAAAATCATTTAGTGAGGTGCCCTAATTTACATTACTTAGTTAAGTGGTTTCCTCCCCTTTAATAATATTCAAACCTGAAAGGTTAACAACACTACTTAGTTATTTTGCATTCATTATCCTATTGGTTTCAAAGTTCGTCCCATTAATTTCCTAAGGAAAACTAAGAACTAACAATGAATTTACACCCTAAGACAATTAAATGGCCCCATTCACCCATCTACACATACTATTAAGTTTATTTAAAATATTTAGTAAAAGTCATTCCTACCAAACAAATGTAGGATTGATCCTCAACCCTTGGATCAATCTAATCTTGACCGCTAGATCCTAGGGTTCCAAACTAACCCTAAAAATCCGTAAGCATTGTTATTAAAACCTCTTCTTACACTATTCTCCTCATTTGGTCTATTTTATTTTGTTAAAATTACAGGTTGGAGAGAAGGAAGCCATGGGAGCAAGAGAGGAAGAACTATGGAGGATTTTATAAGGAGAATCAAGGTTAGGTTTGTTTAGATTGTAGTTTTATTGTTTTAATTTCTCCAATTCAAGGGTTGAAAGGGTTTCCTTTACCAATGTGGTTTCATTTCAACACTATTTGTATTTGGGGTTCTCTATTTGGGGCAAACCCTACCCCCATGAATATAATGAGTAATGATGTGTTTTATTACCATTTGTAGGTTTAGTTGTTTTATGCAATGAGATGTGAGCATTATTTGATTGTTGGTAGTTTCTTAGTTAAATTTACAACTTAAAATTTAGTATATACCAGTTAAAAATTTGTACAGGCGCGAATCCGACGAGTTTTACCGTAAGTGATAGAACCGCCACCCAGAGCAGGCCAGAGGTCTTGGGACTACTGCCATACCTGGGTGACAAACCATGAACCACCTCCCTACTAAGCGGCGGTTCTGAGACCGCCATCTTTCCTGAGCGGTGTTTATGAGATCGCCACTCTGTACAGGGCGACAGTCCTATTTCTTGAAAATAGAACCTTAAATCCAAGATTTTCCCAAAAGGTAAAAGTTACTAGCATGTACTAAAATGCATTCTGAGCTTAATTATATACATCTAAGGTTTCAAGTTGTAAGGTTTAGTTCCATTTTTTCATTTCTTAGTTAAAACTACTCATTTTAAAGCATTATCAAATCCAATAGAAGTAATAACAACTACAAGATCTATTCCATTTTGTTCAACTAATTTTCTTTGAATTCCAAGAGTAAAATAAAAGATTTATATCTACTCCTACATTGTTATTTTCTTACTACAAAAGCAATATTCCCAAATAACAATACACCTCAAATTTGTTGTCTCTTTCATTTTCACTACAATTTACATATATACAAAAGTATCTAAAATCAACTTTTCTCTATATTCAAGTTTACTATACATACATTTTTAACATCTTACAAATTTGTACCTTTGATCTTCTTACTTATTTACAATAATACAACTTCAAAATGAAAGTAAACTTTCTTTCTCACACTACAACTTTCAACTAAAATTTTACACAAGATTTTTCTTTTGATTCCTTTCTTTCCATACTGCAATATAAGAAGAAGGAAAATTTTACAACTCTTCAATGAACTTATTCAAATAATATTACAACTTATAATACAACAATTATTTTAAAACAAAATTCAATATTACAATCTTCCACCTTGAGTGGGAAAACAAAAGAGGCTTTTCACAAGAAGGAATTTCTTAAGGACTCCAACATAAGATTCAAGCTTCACAACACCAACAAGTGAGATCCTTCATGATTTTCTTGATCCAAAACAAAATGGGGGGAGAGGAAACACTCTCCACCCAACCAAAATATCCAATGAGGAAGAGAAGCCATCCTCCTCATTGGCCCCTGAGCCCCAACCACATTACAATGATAGGTGATTCCAACACAAATCACCAAAAAGCTCCCAAAAATACCACAAGATCTCCAAAATCCTCTTACTCCAAGAAATGCAAGAGCACAAAAGAATGAAGTAACCCCCAAACAAGAAAAAAAACTTAAATAAATAGAAAAGGGAGGAAGGAGGGTGAGGTGGCTCCATGTAGGATACCACAACACTGATCCTCAATTCCACCTCACAAGTCAAACCTCAACCCCAATTCACCATAAATTTGTGGGTGAGAGGAATGACAAGTTACTTACACACACAAGCCAAGCCCACACCCCCTAAGAATAAAATTAATTACAAGAAAGAACGTGCAATATTTTTTTTTAGCTTTTTATCTTCCCAAAACACCTAATGGGGTCTATTTTTGACCCCCCAACCCATAGGTATGGTTGGCATACTAATTTAAGATGTGTGGGACAAGTTTGACTTGTCCCACAAGTCACCAAATTTGGCCCTTAAGGCCAAATTTGAATTTCCATGAAGAGGTAAAGTGTACAACACTCAAGATCCCAAGCACTCAACATACAACACAAAATCCAAGAGGAATCTAGTCTAATAAATTAACTTCTTTTGGTCTCATCTATAATTAGTTTAGGACAATATTATATTTGCTTTAATTAAGACACTACAACCCATTAATAATACAGGGGAAAATACATACACCAAAATTCCAAATAATTAATACAATGAATTACATCACAAAAAAATCACATACTAACATCAATTAAAGGAAAACTAAATAAAAGACAACACACAACCCCTTGGTCACAATTTCCCCCAAACAATAATTCAAACACACACACACACAAATACATGTTGCTATGGTGACCCTTGTTGAATTCACCTAGAATTACAATGTGGTTGGTCTCCAATCCCCCCGATGTTTGTTGTGAATATATTTACCTGCAAAACACATAACACCTCCTTCGGCCTCGTGGCCACATTAAAACATCGAAGATAAAACATGTAATATAATTCCAAAATCATCTACATATGTATCAAATCATCATCTAGGAAATTACGATATCATTTACAATTTCTAACAACATCTCTATGCTACATTTCATCCATATCAAAATGATCACAAAATTAGTTCAATTATCAAGGCCTACACAGTGTGGCGAAGGATATCACATGTTAGAAATATATATATATATATATATATATATATATATATATATATATATATATATATATATATATATATATATATATATATATATATATAATGATGTCAAAAACATATCAACATCAATATAAAAATGTCTCTAATTATCCAACACATCATATATGAATCAATATCAACAATAGTCCAGTATCTCTAACATCTAACATCATGCTAAAATAAAAATCTACAATAATATCCATAAGTATAGTCGACAATATCGAAATCAATAACAAAAAGGTGTCAAAGGGAAGTGGGCTCTACAAGTAGAGAGAAGAATATTTGTAACAAAAGTAAAAAATCAAGACAATAACCTTACCAACATTGAAATATAAAATATTAACCTATTGTTCTTCAATAGGAATTGACAATTGATTCATTGTGTTGCTCATGCAAGTGGGAGTTGGTTCAACTTTTAAATTATAATATGCCTCGTAATAAAGACCAATGAGATAGCTAATGGAATGAACAACTAGTTTTTTAGCAAATCCAACATTGTAATCTAAGCTTTTATCTTATTATAAAAAAATTTTCACCAATCAAATATTTGTTTTCTAATTGATGCAAGAATGTATGTAATAGCCCAGTTTGGAATATCAATTTTCCTACCTTGTAAAACAATCCTGGCTTGAAACAAATAAATAATGGCAGCAATAAAATGGTGTCTAATACCTTTCTTATCAACTCCTCATCTTGATATGTTGATATTAGTTGCAAAAATTCATTGGATGTTGAATTAACCATAATTTATATCAAAGTAAAAATCTTAGATATGAAATCACTTTATACGTACCATCAACATGAAAATTGAAACAAGATTCAAGGTAAATCTTATCATATGCAATTAGGGTTGCTTTAGTTGTTACATTTTGGGAATATTTAAAAGGAAGGCCTGTCAATCAATGGATATCAGCTGGATCAACACTGAACCTGAATGTACAACCATCAAGAAAAGTAACAATGAATTGTCCATCTTCTGTATTGAACGAGGAGAGGAGGTAGTTAACTATTTCATAATCTATCTCAAAGTGTGACATGTTGACCAATCCTACGAATTCACATGCTTTTACCAAATCCTTGGAATTTTCATTTCTTTGCAAAACAAAATTAATGTGTGGGCACATCAAGCTTGTCTATTGAATCTTGGGTAGTATTAGGGGGGTTACTTGTTTAGTTTGAGCTTGAGCTTGAGTAACCATGATGATGTTAGGTAGAGGCTCGAGACCTAGAGGTTGTATTGTGTTTGGTTGTTTTGTGTTGATGTACTGGGAGTGGGAGTTATGATATTTGTAGCACTGGGAAGAACAAAGAAAAAAGTTACGATTCAGAAGTGTGAATGTGAAAACGAGGGTAGGAGGGGTATTTATAGGAGAAATATCAGGGTTTCGGTATTGAGACATAAAACAGTAGGGCACCGGTGACATGTAATAACAAGGATTGTTGATGTAATGTGTAGTTCCCACTTCCCTTTGACACCTTTTTTTATTGATTATGATACTGTTTATGATACTTATGGACATTATTGTAGCTTTTAGTTCGATATGATGTAGATGTTAGAGATCATGGACTGTGGTTGATTTTGATTCATATATGATGTAGGTGGATTATTAGAGACATTTTTTTATTGATGTTTATACACTGCTTAACATGGTTGTGTGTGTGTGTGTGTGTGTTTCGTACATGTGATAGTTTGTTATATTGAGTAAACCTAGAAAATTGAACTAACTTTATGATCATATGGTTATTGAGGAAATTGTAAATGACATTCTTATTTGCCTTGATGATGCTTGATTTTTATATAGATAATTTTAGAGCCATATTTGATATTTATTTTAGATTTTTTGATGTGGTCACGACGCTGAAGGAGGTATTGTGTTTTACAGGAAAACATGTAACAACAAACATCGGGGGATTAGAGACCAATCAAATTGGAATTCTAGGCGAATTCAACAAAGGTCACCATGGCAACGTGTCTTTTTGTGTGTGTTTGTGTGTGCTTGTTGTTTGGGGTTCCCATGAGGGGAGTTACCTTTAAATGTGACCAAGGGGTTAGGTGTATTCTTTTATTTAGTTTCTTTTGTTTAAAGATTAGTATGTGATTTTAGTGATGTATTTTCCCCTATATTATTTAGTTAATTTGTGTCTAGATTTGTGAGTAATCATGTTGTTAAATTTATTAATTGGGTCAAAAGAATGCATTTATTAGATTTGATGGCTCTTGGATTAAGTGTTGTAAGTAATGTGTAAGTAATTTTGAGTGTGAAACACTCCACATTCCTTTTGAAATACGGATATGTCCTTAGGGGCTGATTTTAGAGGCTTGTGGGACAAGTTAAACTTGTCCCACACCTCTTAAATTTGCATACCAACCATACCTATGGGTTAGGAAGTCAAAATTAGGACTCATTATGTATTTTGGGAAGGCAAGTTGTAAGTTTTTATTGCACTATCTTACATGAAATTAATTTTGGTCCTTGGGGTGTGGACTTGGATTGTGTGTGTAAGTAATTTGTCATTTTATTCACCCACCTTTTTAATTGTGCTTTGGAGTTTGAAGTTGATTTGTGAAGTGGTGTTGAGGATGAGTGATGTGGTATCCTAGATGGAGCCACCTCATCCTCCTCTCTCCCTTTTCTATTTATTCGAATTCTTTTGTTGTTTTTGGGGTTACTTCAGGGGGTTACTTCATTTGGTGACTTCATTTTTGGTTACTCTTTTGGTTTGGAGCTCTGGTAATTTTGAAGAGAGTTAAAGATTTTTGTGGAATGCTTGAAGATTGCTAGAGCTTTTAGACTATTTGGATTGGAGAAAGTTTACTGTTGAAGTTTTGGAGAAAACTCTACCATGGAGATGTAGGATCTTAGCTCTTTAAATTGTTCTTCTTTTATTTATACATATGTGAATGCTTTGAATATTTTGGTATGTTGTTGGCTGGTTGGGTAGATTACCTAGGTATGGTGTAGGAGAAGACTATGGGGATCTCTTGTGGGGAGGCATAAGAGTTTTGGGGAGGTATAAGTGTTATTGTGGAGGGTTTTTGGGATTGGGTTTCACTTTGTAAAATAAATAGCTTGCATTTCTTTACTCATTATGGGGTGCCATAAGAGTGTGGGGAGGGATAAGAGAATGGGAGGTATAAGGGGTACTTAGGGGAGGCATAAGGGCATGTAGGGGTTTTGAAATGATATATATATATATATATATATATATATATATATATATATATATATATATATATATATATATATATTGGCGGGTTTATCTTAAGGTGGACACCCATTTCCCCATTGGGAGGTATAAGTAGCTTTCCCCATAGGTCTTGCTCCTTTGGCTTGTGCATGATGAAGCCTGAGTATTGTTTGTTGTTCTTCATGTGGTTGCAAACTGTAATATGTATTTGGACTGTGTTCTGTATGTGAAAGTTGTTTTTTGTGTTGTGGAAGGTTGTTTGTTGCCATGAGTTGAAATACATCTCTTATTTCTTTGTGGTTGGGGCTCGAGGGCCAATGAGGAGGAAGAAGTCTCCTCTTCATTAGAATTCTTGGTTGAGTGGAGAGCGTTGCCTCTCCTCCTTTTTGTTATGATCAAAAGATATATGGTGGATCCTCTTGTTGCTATTCTAGAGCTGAGGATGAAGACAAATTTTGCAGTTCCTCCTTGGGTTCCTTATTGTGAAATTTTTCCACTTCAAGTGGATGGCATTGTAATAATATTTGTGATGGAAAGTTGCTCTGTTTTGGAAATGGAACCTACATTTGAATGTGAGAGATGTATATTTTGTAACTTGTATTTGATGAATGAAAAAGGAAGTTGTAAAAGAATAATTAGAGTTCAATAGAAGTTTCTTTATTTACCACAACTGATATGGTTTTCATTTGAAATATGTGTTTGAAATATATTGCGAAATCTCTATTTTAAAATTGGAAAAATAAATACGTATGAAGAAATATTACATTTCTCTGTTTCATTCAAAGTGCATGATTTGAAAGTAGAACTACATTTTGGGTTTTCACGCATGGATTGAAGTCAAGTTAAACATTTTGAAATTGGAACGGAATGAACTTAAATATTTAAAGTATGGTAAATGAAAATAGATCAATTCGGGTTGAAGTATGATTTCTATTTTTGATTCACTGTAAAACTACAAATAAATATCAGAAAAACATACACAGTACCTTGTAAAAATGAAAGACAAGATAAAATATTAAAACAAACTAAGGATGATCAAAACACATTCCAAAATAATTTGTATTGGCCTTGCAATTTACATAGTTCATCTTTAATTGGGCAAGAGGCAAAATAAAGAAAATTCACAGAAAAGAAAGAAAATTCTTTTTGAATACTCGCCATTGATATTTTATCCTTGCAATCCATTTGTAATCCTTCAAGTGCAACTCTCCATGTTTGTTTGGCAAGTTGAAGAAGAAAGAATGGTAGATCAAATCAATTCTGGTTGTTGAGAAGGTTTAATTCATGTTTTAATGGAAATAAATATGTTTTTATCAAATACACCCACATAATCTCATCAAAAATTAATTTTGATGTTACCTATGCAAAGTGGAGTTCCAACCCTTTCCAAAAAGCCCTTATTTTCCCAAATCCGAGCTTCGAGTCAAAAGTTATGGCCTTCAGAAGTTTTTACTTCGCTTAGTTGAAAGGAAATTTTTGTAAATCGGACCTGTGGGCCCGAAAATTACTTAGGGGCCTTTTTGAAAAAAAATAAAAAGTCACAAATTCCTCTGCAGCCCCGTAGCCCTGCCCATTTGGTTTTTTGAAAAAACGCCTCTGCGGGTTCGTGGGCCCGCACTTTCAAACTTTACCTTTTTGAAAAAGGGAGAAAAATCTGAAGTCTCCCCACCGGTCTGCTCCTTCACTGGAAATCATGGGCATGACACGTGGCGTCCCTAGGCGTCAGCAGAGGTGCGGGGTTTTTTGAACCTTTTTTCCCTTTTAAACAAAAAGAGTTAAAATCCAAATTACCTCCGACGACCCACCTTCCTGCATGGGCTTAACAACGTGCCATGTATCCCTTGCGCCTTTTGGGAGATTTTTCTTCCCTGGGCCCGCAGGCCCACATTTAGGGATTTTTTTTCCCGGGGCCTGTAGGTCCACCTTTAGGGAAACGTTTCTCCCCTAGGCCCACAGGCCCACCTTTGGGAAAATTTTCCTCCCCAAGCCCACCGGCCTGTAACTTAAGAATGATGAGGAGTTAGGAAGACTTCTTTATATCGTTGGAAAGGGGAAGAAATTTTCTATCTAATGGAGATGTTTTCAAGAAAAAATAAGTATGTAAAGTATGTGAAAAATAAGGTTGAAGTGCAAAGATGAGTCTGAGAGTGGGTAAGTGGGAAATCACCCCTTTTAACTTATATTTTTAACTCTAAAGCATGGGTTGAATTTTTTTGAATGGTCATGTTAGGGGATAAGAGATTTTTTTCTATCCCATGCAAATAAGAACCTTGTTTATTTTTTAGACCTGGTGGAATTAAATACATTGGGTATTTAAATGTTTTGGCGCCTTTGACCCTCTAAAATTAATTAAGAAATATTTAACTATAGTGTAAATTTAATGGTTTATTAAATTATCACTTAGGATAAATTTAACTATATTGGTTTAATTACAATCATTAATTTTGTAACGTGAATCTAATGTTTGCTACAACAAGAAAATTTGATTTATTAAATTATAATGGAATTTGAATATTTGTTGTTGCAGCTGTTGCTTGAAGCCTGGTTGTGGTCATGATTTTCAAAAAAAAAATTATTCCATAATTTTTCTATCTAAACCTAGGTTGTTCTTGGGTCTCGAGTGGTTTTTTTAGCGGGTGTTACATAATTCCCAATCCTCTTCTACTCTGTTTGAACCGTGTTATCAATTTTGAATTGATTATAATCTCAATTCTTGTTGTGGTATTCTGGTTAGCACACAAATAAAATGTGATGGAGATCTTGATTACTATTTTGTTTTGGTTATCATTTTGACTGTATGGTCGTATTTTAGACTTGAGGGGAAGTTAAGGATAAGATGATTAGCTAGAGCAGTTGCGTTGTTATAAATTTATTATTGATATCATCATTCTTTGATATTATTTTGCTATACTTAATCTAACACTGTGACTGAACACATAGACATCATTGCACATTGTACATGTAAATAGTGATAGAAGAACGATTGTAACACATTGTGATATGGAAATTGAAGGATATACATCTCTAATCGAACTGATTAACTTTTGATAGACATTCAGTATGGAAGATAATGATGTGTTGTCAGTCTAGATATATGTTGATATTTCAAATTATTTTCGTATTGATTCTTATTGTGATGTTCAAATTTATTTTGTGATTTCTTTGATGTTGGAGAATTGGTGAAATTGTGAACGGGTGAAAGTATTGCTTAAATTAGATGATTCAATTGGTTTATGATCTTAGTTTAAAACTGATGTATGAGTATAATTGGAATTTTGAAAATTGGAGTAATTGTTGAATTACTTGGTCTTAACAATAGTAGTTATGATATTTGATGTTGGAATTGATAAGTAGATATAAGCATTTTATTAGTTAGACATCGTTAATATGGCCATAAGGCCAGAGGGGTATTGTGTGATTTTTACAGGTAATTATATCACAACAACAAACTATGGGGATAAGAGACCAACAACGAAGGAATGTGGGGTATTGACAACTGGTCACCATGGCAACTTGTGTAATGTTGTTGTTTTATTAGTTTTTTGCTAGGGATCCCCATGGGGGGGATTACCTCCAAGTGTGACCAAGGGGCTTGTGTGTTATTCTTTTATGTTTCCTTTATTTAATTTTAGTATGTGATTTTATAGTGATGTAATTCCCTTTTTTTATTTATCTAATTTGTGTCTAGATTAGTAAATTAATCATGTTACTAACTAATTATGGATGAGACAAAATTTTTTATTTATTAGATTAGATGGCTCTTTGGTTTATGTGTTTTAGGTTGAGTGTATGTGATCTTGAGTGTTGTACACTCTACCTCTCATTAGAAATTCGGATTTGGACTTAAGGGCCAATTTTGGAGGCTTGTGAGACAAGTTAAACTTGTCCCACACCTCTTAATTTACTATACCAACCCTACCTATGGGTTGGGAGGTCAAAAATAGACCCCATTGTGTGTTTTGTAAGGTAAAAGGTGAGATTTTATTTTTCACTTTCTTAAAGTTTTGTCCTTATGGGGTGTGGGTTGAAGTGGTGTGTGTAAGAGGGTTGTCATACCTCTCAACCACCCATTTATTATGCCTTAGGATTGAGGTTTGAATTGTGATGTGGAGTTGAGGATGAGTGATGTGGCATCCTACATGGATCCACCTCACCCATCTCCCCCATTTTCCTTTATATGCATGTTTAATTGTTGTTTGGGGGGTTACTTACTCAATTTTTTTTGAATGCTTGCAATTTTGAAGAGCTTGCTTGAGAATGGTGTTTGAGCTTGGAATGGATGGTGCTTGGTTATGCTTTTCTAAGGCTTGGAAATTTTTTGTGCTTGATCCTCTTCATTTGGAAGGTAGATCTCCACTCTTGTATTTACATTGTTATTTTGTCATACTCATATGTGTGGATGATGGTTGTTGTATTGCTTATGATTGTGGGAAATAGATTTGATCCTTAGGTTGTGCGAGAAATGGAAATGGGGGTAAAACTTTAGAGAGGCATAAGAGAAATGTTATTGGGTATTTACGAGGGATTTGAATTGGGATGTCCACATTGTTGATAAATATGATTTTTGTTTATCTTGTTATTTTTGAGGGAGGCATAAGAGTGAGGGAGGCATAAGAGTGGGTTGATTCTTGAGGGAGGCATAAGAGTGGTGTATCTTCTTGGAGGGAGGCATAAGAGTGTTGTGTGTATTGTGATGGAGCTTTTGGAGGCTCATAGGTGGACACCCAAGCCCCTGGGAGGCATAAGAAGAACCCCTATGTTCCTTTCTCCTCCATGAATCTAGTATGAAGCCTTCGTATTTTGAAATTGTTGATTTGTTGTAAAATTGGTATTGTGTTATTTCATTGATTGTCTTGATTGAATGTGTATGTGGAAGAGATTTTTGAGTTGCCATGGTTGTCTAAATAACCCTCATTGCTTCCTTGTTGGCGCTCAGGGGCCAATAAGGATGAAGACTTCTCTCCCTCATTGGATATTTTGGTTGGGTGGAGAGTGTTTCCTACTCCCCCATTTTTTTGTGTGCATGATTTGATGATGACGGTGAACTCTAAGGATGAAGTGCTCTTGTTGGAGAAAGATAGGTGAAGTGTAACTTCATATTTTTATGTCTCTACAAATTGTAACTTGTACCTATAGTACATTTGATGTAACCTTATATTTTTATTGGATAACTCTTGTAAATGAGTTATTGTAAGTTGCATTATTCACATTAATTGAGAACTTTATAATGGTCTTGTAATCAAAATTTAGATCTCTCAAATCTAAATTTGTGTTTAGGAGTTCATTGTTTTATAAACTTGTGCTCTTGGATGGGAAATAACTATTTATCTCTTGTATTATCCACAACCCTTGTTTTTTTTAATATTGGAACAAATGTTAATTAAGTGTGGTTCATTTTTTCTATTACCTAACTAAATGTACAAGAAGGAATAGTTAGAATTAATTTTATAATATAATTTCCCTTTGTTACAATAATAATTGTCCTAAAGTAAATGAGTAAATCACAAAAAGATTTCCCCTTTGAATAGTTATATAAATAAAATTGAAAGTGATTTTTTTTTAATATAAATTGGATAAATGCACAAAATTTTACTCTACCATATTTACCTTTAGGTATACAAATAGTACCCGCATGAATTTTATAATTGCAAAATTCATTCTTCCTCTCAAATTTGCAAATACTATGTGAATGAAAAATTGTATTTAATAAACACAAAAAAAGGTATTATTAATATAAAGTAAATGTATATTAATATATCACATTTTGATTTTATTATAAATCTATAATATCAATATAATCATATTATTAATAAATATTAACATATATATATATATATATATATATATATAGTATATTAATATATCACATTTTGATTTTATTATAAATCTATAATATCAGTATAATCATATTATTAATAAATATTTTGATTTTATTATAAATCTATAATATCAATATAATCATATTATTAATAAATATTAATATATATATATATATATATATATCTGCATTAGTAGATATATATATATATATCTGCATTAGTACCTATTAACAAATAAAGTAAAATAAAAATACAAAAAGTATTATGTTCTAGGCCTTTTAAAGTGGCCACGTTGAAAGTGAATAGCTTTATTAAATGAAATAATGTATATATGAAAAAAGAAAAACCATTATATGAATGGTGGATAGAATGAAATTTTAGTGGGCCATAAGCCACAACCACATTGTGGTAATATTATTATACGTGAAGTGTACAATGGAAACACCAAAGGGTATGGAGTGAAGAATGAAAAAATGAGGAAGTAAAATAAAGGGAAAGGATAAGGGGTGATCAAGAAGGGGTTCAATGGAAGGGGAGGACATTGAGTTCCAGTGTATCATTTGTATCTTATATGTGTTATTTATGGTGGTGCTATATGTGTATGTAGAGGAAAAACTAAGAAGCGAAGAAATTTGAAAAGGTTCAATGCTTGAGATTCAATTGAGATGTGTGCATTGTACATGTTTCACAGTTCAATGTTTTTCTATCAAACTTGTTGAAGTGAATGTTTAATATCGAGACTCCATACAGTTTCATACGTTGTCGAGTACAAAATCTTCTATGATTTACTTGGATGCTGTTTTGAAAATTACAACTTAGTTATGTCTGACTACAATGCATAAGGATGTTTGGGCACACAAACTCAGCCATTAATGGTCACCTAAATTAAATGTATTTGTGTCCAAAATAACAAACACCTATTTGATTTACAAAGAAGGAATTGGATTAACTAATTTGTAGTGGGTGGGGCTCGATATGTAATCCTCCATCACAATGCTACACCCACCAAGTGAACCATATCATTTATGGATAACTTATGATCCATGAGGCCAAAAGAAGCCTATGACATAGTATACCCTATCATTTTTACTATCTGATTTTTTGATCGTTTATTGTTCAAATTGATAATGAAATCTCGATAACTGATTTTTGTGATGCAACCCTCAAAACTGTCCTCTAGAAAGAAGTTTTAAGGTAATGTATTTTTGTTCATTTTAATGAAGCAACACTAAAATCAGGATTTGTGTTTGGAGACCATAGGATTAAATGTGAATGTTTTTTTGACTCATGTAAACTATTTAGCGAGGGTGAACCCACCATGTGGACAACTAATAGTTACATTTGGTGAACAATAAATAAGCTTCATGAGGAGGCCCATGTCTTTTATTTCTAACTTCCAACACCCCACACACCTGCCAATTCACCAAGCATCAAACCTTGCAGTATGCATCTAAGGTGCAAAACTAACCACACATGGTCTTTTGACTTGCCCCAAAATGGGCCTCCATGAAGATGTAGATAGGTGGGATGCTGGAAATGCCGAAGGGGATATTTTGAAGGATTCATATTGGAAGGAGAGAAACATTATGAGAGAAAGAGGGGTGAAGATGAAGGGATTAGAGGATGGAAAAGTATGGGTGCAGTGAAAATAAAAAGTAGAAACAATGTGCAACTCAAACGTAGAACAACATGCTGTTACATATGGAAATCCTTTAAAGTATAACAGGGTTGTTATTCAAGACATTGTGGAAAAAAATTATAAGTATATATGTGAATGTAAGGTGTGGTAGAAAAATATTGCGGAGGTGAAAATGCAACAAAAACAAAAAAAGGATCGCCCCCTAAGCGAAAAAAAAAACCAATACAAAACTACACCCCCTCATGGCTTTCATATGTATTTTTAATCTAATTGTTACATGGTAGGTGGAATATTGCTTGATAAATACTCTTACACTACATATTAAATGTGTGTCCTCTTTTTCCAATCTTCAATCTACTTGTCTTTTACCTACATATCATTTTATAATAAAATATTTATGTATCTACACCTCTTGGTTACTACATATTAAAATGCATCCAAATATGCCATCCACCTATCAAGCAAATACAAAAAGAACATATTTCACCAATTCTCCATAACACTTGCTAGAAAAATACATTACAACAAGGCAGAGATTCTTGATATAAATACAAAGATCACTCAACAAGCAATAAGCCATGCCACATTGGCACGTCTCTGCTAAAGTAAACCTACTCTAATAGTGATTAAACTTAGGGGGGCTCACTTTTTCATTTCTTTAGTTTTAATTATATTAAGACAAAAAATAGCCATGTTTTCATAACCATTAGATGAGGTGCATTCAATGTCTTCAAGGGCTCTCGTTTATTCACATTTCTTGTTATAGGGAGAACATATGTAAAATGTCCTCATACACATGTATGGCAAGCGTGGAAGTTTAATGTATGCACACAAAATATTTAACAAAATGACTGAATAACATGTCAATTTATAGAATGATCGTTGTAGCTTTGTTAAGACATGAATTTTCTCGACACATTTACATTGTTTCACAAAACATGAGCAACGAGTGACCATCCCAATCGATTTACCTTTTCCAACATACTACCAACCTACCCGATTGGTTCAGCTTTTCAAAATTCTATGAACATGTACATTACAATTTTTACTGCAGAAACACTTGGCATCATCGTTATTCTTGTTATAGTAGGAAAGAAATGTATTAAATATTTTTCTTTTAAATAAAAAATAAATAAAAGGAGAAGTCACGTTAAATTGGTCAGGGAGTTTTTAATATTAATAGAATTGTATTTTGTGAAAGGAAATTATATATTAAAATGTATGGAGAATTTTTTTGGAGAAGTTTCATGAGGGAAAGATGTAAATTGTAATAAAAAAATAGGGAAAAATTTAGAAACCGCTAGATTTGGATAACAATTTGAGTTACACAAAAATTTAAATAAGAAGTTTATATTTAGAAATGGTCAGATTTGGATCTAGAAAATATTTTCAATAAAAAATAGAACATAATCAAATAGATACTCAGTAATAACTAGAAACTGATATAATCTTGACAAATAAATAAAAATTCTCAATCCTTTTAATTCATTCACCACTTGGACTGATACAGAGCTCAACCTGAGGGGGAATATTTTCTTTGGCACGAGGAATTCCTTCATTGCGGTGATCATCTAGAACATAATGTGTAAATAAATTGGAAGTACTCTTCTTACATTTGCTTATAAATCTACTTATATTTCGCGTTAGATGTATCCACTTTGAAGCCCACATTCTTACCAGTACGATAAAGAAGATGCATTCAATTTATTGTGGAGAGGAGAAATTTGAGAAGACCATTTTCTTAGAGGAGATATCTAGAGCGGGATCTTCAATAACAATTCCTGTGAACTCGTTAACAAATCCACCGACCTCTAAATGTTTTAATGTCCGAACTCCCCACTCATTTTTTCGAAACTTTTAAAAAAATTTCCAGCCTATGTTTTAGCCCATGCTGAGTGACCCTGTTTGAGCGGTTGGTAGGGAACTTACAATAAGGACCGCATTCATATACACCATGGGATTGCGGTTTTTCATAATCCCTTTGGATGTGTAAGGAAATTCCCCTCTATACTTTCTTGAGCAGAGGCAATCCGTGTCATCATTGCATCCTTCAACACATCCACATCCTTCATATTTTTTGGATTGAATTAGGTCTTCTGGATATTTCATAATGCTCAAGTATGTGAATTTACCAATATCATATACATTTTCAGCATAATCCACAACATGGACACGGAAATTTTCTTTCCCTTCTGTAATGTCTTCCTTGACCACATGATAGATAGGGGCAGATATAACCGTTGCCTCAACAAGAATTTAAGAACCATAAAACCTGAGTGAACAGGTTCATAGCTCCAACTCACAACATCATAGAGCTTGTTATATTTATATCTTTCATACGAATCTTTCCTGATAACCCTAACCAGAATGTTGTGGGTACGGCTGTTCTTCAAGGTCATGTTCTTGTCATTGGATTTTTGATCCCTAACTTATCTCCTTCTGCGTGTAAATGTGGCAGGATAACCAGTTACCACCTTACCTCATTCACTAAAATTTTGAACGGTTGTGATGAGACAAGAATTCAACGACACTTTTCATCATAACCATCTACATTTTGACTTTGTCAAAGTGAGGGGGTTGCAATTCAATAGTAAAACGCCTTCAGCGTAATAAGGTAGGTGGGGGTTGGTCATCACCCCCACCCTTTTGTTTATTCACCATATTCTAATGGCCACGACCATAATTTTTTTGCAGCGGCTATATTTTTTTATTTTATTACGTGGTCTTTCTTTTTATTAGTCGGTTATATATATATATATATATATAGGTGGGGGTTGGTCATCACCCCCACCCTTTTGTTTATTCACCATATTCTAATGGCCACGACCATAATTTTTTTGCAGCGGCTATATTTTTTTATTTTATTACGTGGTCTTTCTTTTTATTAGTCGGTTATATATATATATATATATATAATATATATTTATTTATTGAGATTAAATATTTTGGTATAAAAATTTGTATAATTTTTTTGTATTCAACAAAACCCTATGAAATTTCGGGTTATATAAAAAAATAGATGTATTTTATCAAAATAAATATGTAGGGTTTTGGGTTTTACCCAAATAGGTATATAATTATTGTATATACAATTAACCTACAAGAAAATACTATATAAAAACAAATAAAGAAGAAGAGATATCTACACCCACAAAGGAAATGGGTAGATCCTTGTCATAAGCACAATATCTTAACAAAGGAGAGCTTCCAATCCTCTCCAATGGCCTCCATGGTTTCATTTCCCTCTCCTCTTTCTTTCACCTGCAACACAAAACAAGAGAAAATGAGAGATTAGATTTAGAAAATGAATATAAGAGAACCCATAAGGATATTCTAGTGTTCTTTCAGACAACCTACATCTAATGGCTTAGACATATTAGATCCAATGGTGGAGGATGCACCCTACATCACTTATGTGATGGGGTATTTAAGTGGGTTTGTTTTAGTTAAAAAATGTGTTCGTAATGCCAAATGTGGCCTCAGGGGTTAGACCATGATGTGTACCCTTGACATCTTAGGTATTAAATCATGTTAATTTGATTAATTTTTAAATAGAAGATTATTAATCTTACCTAATAAAATGTTGAATTTAATTTAGGGCCATACAATAAATAGAATTAGTAAGACCCTTGGGGCTAAATAAAAAAGAATAAAAAAGATTAATATTTGAATTAAGCAATGGGACTTAATAGGGGAAAACCAAATTGAAATATTTTAATAGGGTTAGGCCAATCGTAGATAATTATTATTTTAGTCCCGGCTGCCATTTAATAGTTTAAAAGTTTGTAATCTAGATCTAATTAAAATCCTAGCTAGGGCCTTGGAACCTTTCAAAAAGAAAAATTATTCCATAATTTTTCCTGTTACTTTCGGGTTTCTTGGGGTTTTATGTGGGAAAAATGTGGGCGTTACAGTAAATATACATGATCACATTTGTATTTGAACTTGTTTTTATATAATTTTATGACCATGGATTTATAGAAACATGAAAAAAATATTATTTAATGAAGTATTCAAAAGATAAAATAATTTTTTTAATTTTCATGTCTAACAATTTCTAATTTATAATTAGTTAACCTCTCACCTAATTTTTGATTAAGGATATTTTTTATCTCCAATATTTGGTTTTTTACAATCCTTATAGATTTTATCTGCAACATCCTCTTAAATATTTCCTACCTACAATTTTCTTTAGTACTTTAACATGTATCCTTAAAGACACATAAACAATTGTGTAGTATGTAGAGAAATAATTTGGTGTTAGTTAATTTATATGTTTATACATTATTTTACAAATATAAGATAATATTGGTATGTTTTACCTTTTATTATTATAACATGTTGACTCCTCCTTATGTCATTAAACATTTTCTAGTTCCACTCAAATAAATATCTTGCTCCCAACTATATTGAGGCTATTATCTATGTTTTTGTCCTTTTCATCTCTTGAAGCTACATTTTCACCTTTTGAATTTTTTATTTTTAATAATCTATTTCATGTGTTTTGTAGGAACTTTACTACTTTTGTGGGATATTGACCTCTTTTGTGCCATATGAAAAATGTTATCTTTACAACAAACCAAATCCATTGTGCCTTTCCTTGTAAATTGCATCTTCATTAAAATATTTCTATTTTTTTAAAAATAGGATTTAATACCCACTTTGTACCAATTTATGCACCAATAAGTTGCTTGATTTTAATATTAAAAGTTATATAAATGTTTTTTACACCCTTATTAGATTATGTGAAATCATGGATAGTCAAATAAGTGCACTAAAGGATGTAAGGGGAGTTATATGAGGTTATTCTGATTAACTATCTTCCAACAATGATTATCCAATATTAGACTAAGAAATTTACTTGCAACTAATATTAAATTGTAGACACAAAATCTAGGAACCTGGGTAAATTTCTAGGTCCTAAAGCATACTAATGTATACCTTATTCCTAAGAGATAAAACAAGTGATTCAAACCTCATTTTCTCATTTTGGCTGCTTTATCTCTTACACTTAATTATCCTCACACATCTTACATATACGTCGTAACTTGATTGATTTATCATTTGATGTCCTCAAACACTAGCACCTAGTTAGGACAACAAAACCCATGCACGCATGTCTTCTCTGGGCACCCATATCCCTCTCTTCCTTATTCTTACTCTTTTGGGTCATTTTATCTTCTTGGTCACCTTTTAACACTTTGGGTCGGCCTTTTATTTTTCAAATAAAAAATTCAAACAAGGAAATCATATATATATACTTAGGTGTGACTTCTTGTAAATCAGGGGCCAAGCATCATAAGAACTATCTATCACCACCTAAGCTTGCACAAAGGCACAACATAACTACAAAGAATACATATAGCACATTCATACAAGGGACAAGGGTTGTATTTATATGCATACACATCATAAGAGGGGAGTTCATTTTATTCCACCACACATATTTTCCATACTCAGTATAATCTACATCTAGCCCGCTATCATCATGAAAATTGCACAAGGGAAACCTAGGTCATGAATATACACACACAAATAAGTACATGGATTTTGATATGTAGTACAACACTTGGTTGTAATTTCAATCTTCAGGTGGTAGCTGGGGTCAATACAATTTCACATTCTGCATCTTTTTTATCATACTTGATGTGGTTTATGCACACATGTGCAAGTATTCATCTATTTTGTAGGTTACAAGTGTGATTAAAAAATAATAGTGAAGTAGGAGCAAAAAAATGAATATTAGAGAAAATACCTTCCGACATGTAAAAAAGTAAGAACTGGAGCATCATAGAGGACATAGGTTCCTAGATCAGTCACTAATGCCTGGGGTGTTCCCCTCCTCTCGTGGGTTCTCCTGTCCATCACAATCTTGAGTTCCAAAAAACTCAATCAACAATTTCGACAAAACTACCATCCATATCCAATACTCTGATAATCTCAATCACTTCCAGATAAGTTGATATTAGCTAAGTTATCTTCTCCTCTCATTTCCTTATGGTTTTTCATTGTTCAATTTCTATTGCTTGGAAATTACTATATGTTGTCACCTTAATATCATTTGTTATAGTAGTTACTATGACATTATATTTAATTCAATTTAGATTAAATCATTTGGTGAATACCAACTCGTGATCAACCTCTCATATCCTTCTTCGAACACTAGATCTTAGTTTCATATATTACTTCTATCTCTATTGTCATCCTCTATACCCTTGGATCCTTCCTTTTTCACAAACATGAGTGTCTCTCTCCCTTATTTCTTGTAGGACAACCCTGAATATGAGCCTAAAATACAATATTTTTATCTACCACATGTATTCATCCTAACACTTCTCTCGAATATGTTTATCATAGATTCCTGACGACATTATATTTTAATGAAAATCACATTACCTTTACATGTGCTAAATTTTTTTCTCAATCTGTTTTAGATAATGATCACCACTTTATATTCAAGTAAATCACATTACCTTTACATGCATCAATAATATAGGGGTTAAACAAGCTTTAGTTTACAATCAATCTAGTCTTAACATTTGTAATATATAATTCCTTCATAAAATTGTCCTTTCAGAAGCCTCCTTAACTTTCTCCTCTACTTTTATTCTTGGCTTTGATAACATTCCTAAAAATGCCTTAGGTACAATCACACTTCCCATTATTGGTGGGTGATGCACTTTGCCCATCCCATTCCATATAATTCCTAATAATCTTTATTATAATATCCTTCTCATCCGACATTGGATCCATGCCATGAATGCAGTTTGTTCAACCCTTCATAAGTGTCTAAAATTATTATACAAAGGTGTGGTCTATGATTCCTTAGCAGGTCCCCTCCCGTTTTACCTTATGTAACATGATTTCTTATTCACCTAAAGCACCTCCTTTTGCTACACCTCCCCCTAATTTCACAAATGATGGACATGGGTATAAATATATGCATCAGTATAGTTTCATTGGAACTTGATTAGGAAAAGATGGACAGGAAGTCATAGTGCCTCCTTCCATTCCAACACAATACACAAAACTCGGCATTGGATATTAGCTTCCGCCTTCTCCATTTATTCTAGCCTCAATTTCTCTCGAGGTTTACACTACTTCACATATTAATGATATTCATGTACTATACCCTGAGCTTATTATTGATCCCGATTCTCCCACTTGGCCTGAATTTTCTATACATTCCTTACTAATAACGATCTATTAATATACATGGGGGTTATGATAATTTCCCCCCTTACCAGCACAAAAATTGTTTATGTTCTCAATGCTATAACATAAATTAGAGAATCTAATCCTCGTAACACCAATACCAACGATCTTTACACTATTCTTACTAATCCATACATTGAAGACCAAGATTCCCTTTTAAATGATGAAACTATTCAGTATGACCTCATCTCCAATGAAAACCCTCGTATTGTCTTATTAGTTGCCTCTTGTATGCCTATCGACCAAGATGATATGAAACAATTACTTCACAAATTTCAGATATGTATATGTATATATATATATATATATATATATATATATATATATATGCATGGGGTTAGCATGATATGCCTAATATATATCCTTATGTTTCCATGCGCAATATAGTCCTCAACCATAGCACCAAACCAACGCAATAAAAAATTAGAAAAATGTATTCTAAGGTTGCATTACTAGTCAAATAAGAAATACAACGACTTTTGGATATCGACTTCATATGTGTCGTTGACTACGCTGAGTGGGAATCCAATATAGTTCATGTTATCAAACTAGATGGTAAAGTGCATTGTTGTACTTATTTCTGTGATCTTAATAAAGATTTCCCCAGGGAAAGATTCCCATTACCATACATCAATGACATAGTTGAATATTGTAACGCCTGTAATTTTCTCAACAAGAACACATGATAAACCTAGCAACAAACTACGAAAATTATGGATTTGTTTTTTTGGTTACATGGCATTAGCCGGAATTTACTCTAATCCGGATTATAAAATTTTAAGCAACTACAAGGCATCGGAAATAATTACCGAGCAATTAAGATTGCCCCAATAATCAAAATCAATATTACGTTTATATTCATTCACCAACAATACTCCAAAATTTTATTTAAATAATCCTCATTTAGCTTTTCACTATTTAACTCCATTAATCCCATTTTAATTTTCTATTTAAAATTCCAATATCAAATTTAAATTAAATTAGAAAATGATAATAATCTTGCAAAGTTAAAGACATGCATAATATAATAAATTCATTATCCCCTTAGACCCCCCATTTAACATTACACACATCTTTTTATTTATTTCATTCCCACCTAAATACCCCATCACTTAAGTGATGTAGGGTTCATCTTACACCATGGGATCTAATCTATCTAAGCCATTAGATCTAGGTTGTCTAAAAGAACCCTAGAAATCCTTATGAGATCTCATAAATTCATTTTTTAAACATATTCTCTCATTTTCTTTGTTTCACTTGCAGGTTAAGGAAGAAGGCAAGAAGAGGGAGCCATGGATGAAAGTCAAGGAATAATGTTCCAAGGTCAAGGATGGCTATTCACCATAGGGGGATTTGTTTTGCATTCCCTCTCTCAGGGTTTTCCATACATTTTTTTTATTTGCACCTCATTTGTAAAGAAATTACCCAAATCAGGTTGTGGGTATTTACCCATTTTATTCTGATTTATACAAGAAATTTATTTGGGTTGCAAGCCTGAAAATAATCACTTTGAAAATATACCATTTAAATGTGTGAATATATATGTAAATACATATATATGTTTTACAAATATATATGTGTTTATATATTTATTTAATATATTTCCTTATCTTGTAATACCCATTTTAAATGGTGTTCGGATTAAAAAAAAAATCGATTTACATATATATAAGTGGACTGTACAAAAATAAAACTGTGACCTGCAACTAATTAGATATGCGACCTAGTAATGGAACGGTTGTAGCCCTTTTTGATAGGGTAAATGAATACATTTGGGGGTGGGGAAAAATCCCACCCACTTTATTTATTTAATATATTTTTAAATAATATGACTTTAGAAGGCCATACGGCCCACCCATATAATACATATATTATGTCTTATAACTTTCTTTAAGAAAATGCTCCCAACCGAATTTAGTTAAAACACTTTTATTTTGTTTTATTTATTCAAGCAAGGACTTTCCCACTTAGCCGATTCAACCAACTTTTATTGTTTTAATATATATCTATATTTATTTATTTATTATTAATAGGTAATAATTCATATATAAATATAATGAGTATTTACATTTATATATATTTATTAATATCTGTTAATATTTATGTGACTATTAATATTTATTAATTAAATGATCACATTGATTTTATAAATTTATAATAAAATCAATATATGTGATTAACATGTATTTAATTTACATTAATAATATGTATTAATTTATTAATTACATTTACCATTAATATGGTAGGTTTGCAAATTTGTGTAGAAGAATAAATTTGAAATTATAAAATTCATATAGGGTACAATTTGCATACACAAAGGTAAATATGGTAGAGTAAAATTTTGGGCATCTATCAAATTTAAACAATTTATCACTTCCAATTTCATTTATATAACCATCTTAATGATATAATTAGTTGTGGTTCATTTATTTACTTAAGTCAAATCCTATTGCCACAAGAAGGAAATTATATTATGAAAAGCATTCCATATATATATTGTTTACATCATTTGAATAAGAGGATAATAAACATACCTAGATGAAATTTATCTCATTGAAACAAGATTGTCAGTAATTCCAATATGATCAACACTCCCTTTTCATGTATCTTAAATAACATTCATACTTAAAGGACCTTTATTTGCATTTCAAAGTAACTACAAGGTTTCCATTTCGATAAAGGAATGTAAGCCATAATAAACCATTTCCAAGAATGAATGAAATTACATCCAAAAACCATTGATACAATTTACAAGTAGAAGAATCATAATGACACAAGGTGCAACTTTACATGTCTTTCTCCAGCAAGATAACTTTCTCCATTGAGATCCCCATCTTCATCAAGTCATGCACACAACAAAATGGGGGAGTAAGAAACACTCTCCACCCAACCAAAATATCCAATAAGGGAGAGAAGACTTCTTCCTCATTGGCCCCTGAGCCCCAACAAGGAAGAAATGAGGGATATTTAGACAACTATGGAAAATCCAAAATGGCTTCCACACACACATTTAATCAAGACAAAACAATGAAATAACACAATACCAATTTCTTTACAATCAACCAACAAATAGCAAAACACAAAGGATTCATGATAAAGCCATGGAGGAGAAAGGAACATGGGGGTTCTTCTTATGCCTCCCAAGGGTTTGGGTGTCCACCTATGAGCCTCCGAAAATAATCTATCACAATACACACAACCCTCTTATGCCTCCCTCCAAGAAGATACACCACTCTTATGCCTCCCTCAAGAAAAAAACCCACACTTATGCCTCCCTCAAGAAAATAACAAGGTGGACATCCCAACCCAGCTCCCTCCTAAAATACCCAATAACATTTCTCTTATGCCTCCCACAAGTTTTACCCCCATTTCCATTTCTCCCACAACCTAAGGATCAAATATATTTCCCACAATCATAAGCAATACAACAACCATCATCCACACATATGAGTGTAACAAAATAGCAAAGTAAATACAAGAGTGAAGATCTACCTTACAATTTAAGAGGATCAAACACAACAAGTTCCAAGCCTTCCAAAACCCCAAGCAAGCACCATCCATTCCAAGCTCAAATCACCATTCTTCAAGCAAGATCTCCAAAAATTCCCAAGCTCCACAAAAAAATGAACAAGTAACCCCCAAATCCTCCACACAAAAATGAAATAAATAGAAAAGACTGTTGGTACATCTCCTAATTACTCTTGTCAAAATGTTTACGAATGCGGACATTTAGAAGCCCGATGCCTCATGGCTATCATTAGTGATATTTATAATTAATACAAATGGTCTTATGTGGATCCTCCCATCAATTTGATCTCATCAATGTATCCTATAACCCTACTAAATCCTCTAAGACTCTTTTTTGATTCAACAATTAATATTGTCTCATATCTTCTCAACATTTCGATTCTGCTAATATATCAGTTTGAAATTAAGTTCATAAACCCTAACTGAATCGTGTAGTTTAAGAAACTAGCTTCATCCCCGATAGGAAGATGAGGCCTCTCTATTCATTCTAGGTGATCTCTTAAAAATTTGACAATTTTGTTTTTCCTCGACCTTTAAGGTTAACTTTGATAGGCATCCTGATATGCTCTTAATCCTCTGCATACTTAGGAAATGAATAGAAAATATCAATCCATATATCTATAGCTGACAACACATCATTGTCTTCCCATTGAATGTATATCTTCATGCTTTACATGAATGTTCACAACTTAGAGTAGAACTCATTTGTGTATTCTTGCACTATTTTTAGGTTCTGTCTGACATTCTGACACAATGCATGTAAAGGGTTTGTTCATCTAATCATATCCACCAGTAATTTATGTTTCAGCTTAATGTCCATGTAACTCCACATCCTAATTATTTTTTTTCCCTTTCTCAACCTCTCTTTCTGTAGGTGATCAAAGCAATATCGAAGAGTAATGGTATCACAATTCAATTTCGTGCAAGGAAATCATTCTAGCTACTTTTCTTTTTCTTCTGACATAGCCTTCCAACTGAATCCACAATTTCAAAATGCTAGTCAACAAGTAATATCCAGCTCACTCTAGTTTTCATGATGTACCACACATACTATTTGTATACATATTTGGAATACTTATAACATCGGTCTTGAGATTATAATGCAATTTGAAATATATATCCTGGTTCAAACAAAAGTAGAAGAGGAGTGGCGCATTGCGTTTCCTCCTCTCCACTTACATTTGAATTCCTCCCAGAAGTGTCATCTCCAGCAAGATCTCTTCTCTGGGTTATCATTACAATGCAAAAGAAAAAGCAGTCACACCCTTGCCTGTGTAGATTACTACATATGCTTCAATTCATTGTGGGTGAACACCAACCTCCCTTTCCTTGTCCTCTTCCTGCCATTTTTTTGACAACACTCGAAGGGAGCTATGATTAGGGGAGTATGTAGCCAAACTTCTCTTCAAACTTGATTTACTGCAAACATAATATGAACTCATATAGAAAATACATCTCATTATTTGTTATTGATCATAATGAAGATACAATGTTTCCTAAATAACAAAAGAACATCGCATTTTGAGTTGCCAAGTAAACTCTAACTCTGACTAAATCTACTCTAAGGTGGCGGAAATTATAAGGAGAATTTAGCTGTTTAAATCAAGATGACTTTTCTTAGTAAGTCTCACACGCTTATACGCACAGGCACTGCACATAATTTCCACTTATATTCTAAATCCACTAAGGTTGAAGGAATTTCCAACTTTCTAATTCGTAATACAACTAATACACTAAAATTAACTAATGCCCAAAAATAGGAAAAAACTGAACTACAACTTGTATGACGAATACATGTCTACTCAAAGGTCTCTCAATTTTGATATCACACAAGATGAGGTTTACCAACTGGTAGGAAGGACACGCTAATTCTTCTAGCAAAACATGTGGTATCAATCAAAAAGAAAACTATTCATGGGAAGCACTTCTATAACTCAAGACAGTACAACCAAATGTTCATGGTAATGCTAAGCAAGAGTTCATGACCACAAGGTTTCCTATAGCATGATTTTACACTTTTTTAAAAAACTCATAACACACCTTCACTAACCTAATTTAGAAACGTCTAAACATTTAGCAAATATTTCCACTAAAAATCTAACATATCAATACAAGAAGCACCATTCACTATAACACAATGGTATTAATTTATCTTAAATCCTACTCAAGATCGAAATAACCATAAAGAGAGCACATTTTCATAAATCAATACCACCAAAGAGCACTCAAGGTAGGTAGGGTGAAGAACAAGTAACAAGAGGGGGTCCAACTATAATCCAAAAGGTGCATCATATCAAAAGTGAGTAATGTAACTTATGAAAACAAATATGTACTTATCCTTTCCCAATATGAAAAAGTGGCAACAACCTATGTATATGTATGTGTGTCATGTGTGTCCCAGAGTATAGAAAAGAGGACTTATCCAAATATTATATATCATATCCTTAACATATGTTGACTTAAAATTACAATAACCTGGGTCACCAAGGATAAATCAACACACATGGAGGTTACTTTTCTTATAAGGAAAACAAGATATAAGACCCAATCCTAAAATTCATACAACTCACATGATCATCTAGCTACAAGGCAACAAGGGTAGGACTAACCCAACTTCTACAAGGGAAAAAGGCACATATGCCTATGAACAAGGGAGTACTACACAATTAGAACACATCACTAACAACAAGGTGTTTCACAATTCTGGGTAGTGCGGCACTAAAGGTTCAATTATACATTGCACTTAATACATAAATCTTACTCATTTTATAACTTAACTTATTAAGTCAAAAGTTGTAGTTTCGCTTGCTAAGCACCTTCCTTACAAATTTTCTTAATTAAAATATTTTTCTTTCCATTACAAAATCACATATTTGTGTCATTAAAGAGAACTGATAACGTTGGCATGATATCTCGCCATATTGTATAGGCGACAAACTATTTATTTTACTTTTAGGGAGGGTAGATGGACAAATTTTCCTTTCAAATTTCACATAGTTTTATTCCTTCTATTAATCTACCAAGATTATAGCAAGGACCTATTTTTCTTTTCCCAATGTTCCATTTCATTTGTTAAGTCTCAACATCCAAACCCCTCAATTAGAGTTTTATTATGCTCAATTTAATCAGTTCACCAAATAGATCTTAATGAGAAGGAAGAGTCAACATATCACATCATTAATTTTATAGGAACTAGAGATCAATCCACTAATAAGAAACAAACCAATATTCCAAGAGTTTACCAAATAATTAGAAACATCACTAAATACTCCAAGTGGGTAATCACAAGTCTCAAATGAAGTTATGAAGAAAAGACCCGTTAAAGAGGCATATTTACTTTCACGATTTAACGAGGTTTAACAATGTTTTTTATTCAGTATCAAAATTTTGTTCACATAATAAGACAAGGAGAGATTACAAAAACACTCATACTTCCACAAGATACCACCAACAGAGCAACCAGATGACTAGGAAAATTTTACTCCAAGGACACCACAATTCCCATTAGAAGACTTCAAATGAAAGAGTATAATTAACTAATCTACTCAAACATGGACTTTACGACCAAGAGTTATAGTTTTTAAAGAAGGGTTATTCCCTAAGCACAACTCAGATTAGAGTTTTAAGATCTATAAACTAAAATCTCTAGAAAAGGGTCCAAAGGACCCAAAGATATCCATACGAGTGTCCACATAACCCAAATATTAATAGGTCATAAAGTGTTATTCATAGCCATTAGAAAATTTAAGACAAGGGTAGATTTATTTATAGGTCAACGAGAGAAAAACAAACATAATTAATTAAACACATTACCCAAATGAGCTTAAATGTAACCATAATTACAAAGATACATACAATCCAAAAGTCAATACTTTATATAAAGAAACAAGGAAACCATGATAAAACTTAGCATGTCATTGATGGAACGTAATATCCAAAAAAAAAACTTATCCACTAAAACCTACATTCATATAAGAGTTAATATGATTCCAACACAATCCATAAGCCCATAACCAAACACATCTACTCTAATGAGGATAAAATATCATACCAAGCTGTAAGATAATCACCACCACCACCATCAAATTGCCAACTAGACTGCACTATACAATGAACTCTGTCTCTAGAAAGCCTGAGTAACGAAAGAATCACTCTAAGATCCTAGACACACTCAAGGTTCCTTGCTTCAAAAACCAAGGCATAACTTAAAGAACCTAAGAAGATATTCAAGGCACCTAGGGTTTACCCCATACAATGAAATGTCACAATACAAATAGCATAGAACAAACTCATCAACATACAAGAAAGACTCATGTAACATTAATCTAAGTAGCCAACAAGATAAAAAAGCTTCGAGTCACCAATCAAAATAAAATCCAAGAATATCGGCAATCAAGGAAATGGATAAGTAGCCACATTGAAATCCATGAAAATCTCACAAAAATATAAATCACTAAAAGATCCTCAGAGCTCCTCAATCAAATCATAAAATAAGATATTGATCCTTGATAACATAACACAAGCTTATGAATGTAAAATATGGAAAGTCAACATAACATTCACTTCGCAGCCCTTCATGGCCGCCAATAGGGGTACTATACCTTGATATTAGTTCTAAGAACACATACGTAAAGCTGGATCAAATGTGACACCAAGACCTAATATCCACTTACTCATATGGGGATTAATTCGCCACAATGGAAACCAAAACAAACTTGTCTAACTGCTGAAGTAAAAAATGCGAGCTTTAGGTGACTAAACAACTTCTAATTTACTTTGTTGAACCTCTTGAACATAACCACTAATGTTAAACCACAAGAATCACACCATACAATTTTTCATTCCAAAAATTCCAACAAGGAAGAGTCTCAATGGGTTTATCACATCATACAAATAAAGCAAGAGTTAGGACTAATCAAACAACACCTTTTATAAGGAAAATCAAATTCCTGCTACACCAGAAGTTCACAAGAATATCAATCTTATTCAACATTTACAATTACCCGTGTTCGAAAAAATGCCACTAGTCGAGTACAATAATTCAAAAAAAATTATTATTTTAATTGTTCCATTCAAATTCAACTAATTGGTTTACAAGTTTCAAATTCAGCCTAGGGTCCAAGTGTTGAACCCATGTCTCTGATACCAAATGTAAGTTTGACATTTTTTCGACATAAATCCCTGTAAAACCTGATAGCGAACATGGAAATTTATGGAATAATTTTATTTTATATTTTCTAAGATTACAAGACGGTAAACAATTATCAACTAATAAGATTGCCCCAATTCTCAAAATTAATATTACGTTTTAATTCTTTCACTAACAAGGCTCAAAATTTTTATTTAAATAATCTTCATTAGCTTTTCAAACCATAACTCCATTAATTCATTTTTAAATTAATCATATTTAAGGTACGAAATCAATTTTATATTAAATCATACAAGGGTAATAATATTGCAATGTTAAAAGCATACAATTTATAATAAATTCATTATTCTAAAGGGGGCAAGGTGCACAACTTAGTCTAACCCCGTAGGCCCCATTTAACATTAGACACAGACATCTTTTATTTAAACATTTCCACCTAAATGCCTCATCACTTAAGTGATGTAGGGTTCATCCTACACCCTTAGAACCAATCTTTCTCAGCCCTTAGATCTAGGCTTGGAAAAAGTAACCCTTGATATCCTTATGGGCTCTCAAATATATTCCTTTTCTAAACCTAATATCTCATCTCCATTGTTTTCACTTTCAGGTTAAGGAAGAAGCAAGGAAAAGATGAAGCCATGGAGGCCATTAGAGACATGGGAGATCTTCTTGATTAAACTTGTGCTTAAGACATGGATCTATTCATTTCCCCTTTATGGGAATTGTTTTTTTCTTTTGTATTTGTTTGTTAATAGTATTTTACTTACACATTCAAAGTGTATACTTTGTGTGTATACCCATTTGGGAAAAGCCCCAAACCCCATGTATCTATGTTACAAATAAAAACATGCTTGTATATATTTCTCTTTATAAAAAAACTAACCCAAAATTTCTTTTTTATTTATAAATTTATGAATGCAAATATGCAGATAAACATAAATGTAGATATATACATATATACATGCATACATACATACATTATATATATATATATATATATATATAACATTAAAGAAAATCCGCAAAAAACAATACACGAGCCTCATGCTACATGAGAGGCCACATAATGGTAAGGCCAAATACCTAAAACAATGGTCGCATTTAATTATTTGATTTTATTTGTTTGAATGGTTTTAGATAAAGAGGGGCTTAATTTTAATGTGGGGAAGGGGTATGGTTTAACATTAGTGGGGTTTAAGGTTGTTGGTGGGAGGGGCACCGACCCCACCCACACCCCATATACAATTATATGGGTTGGGGGTGGGGTCAGCGCATCTCCCCCCAACCATATTCTTATTAATCAAAACACTGCGCAAGGGGATTGCTGCATCAAGAGCATTTCATCCATTGAGTTCACCATCTTCATCAAGTCATGCACACAACAAAATGGGGGAATAGGCAACACTCTCCACCCAACCAAACATCCAATGAGGGAGAGAATCCTTCTCCCTCATTGGCCTCCGAGCCTTAAAAAATAAGTAATGAGTGTTCTTTAGACAACCATGGCAACATAAAAATGGCTTCCACATAAACATTAAATCAATACAAACAATGAAATAACACAATACCAGATTTACAAAAAAACAACAAATATCAATACACAAAGGCTTCATACTAAATCCATGGAGGAGAAAGGATCATGGGGATGCTTCTTATTCCTCCCAAGGGCTTGGGTGTGCACCTATGAGCCTCCAAAAACTCCATCACAATACACACAACACTCTTATTCCTACCTTCAAGAAGATACACCACTCTTATGCCTCCCTCAAGAAAATAATAAGATAAACACAAATCATATTTATCAACAAGGTGTATATCCCAACCCAACTCCCTCCTAAAATACCCAATAACATTTCTCTTATGCTGACCTCAATTTTTACCTCCATTTTGATATCTCCCACAATCTAAGGATCAAAGCTATTTCCCACAATCATAGGCAATATAACAATGACCAACTACACATGTGATCATAAGAAAATAACAAGGTAAAAACAAGAGTGAATATATACCTTACAAATGAAGAGTATCAATACACAACAAGTTACAAGCCATAAAAAATGCTAAGAACAAACCATCCACTCCAAGTTCCATTCGACATTATCAAGCTAGATCTCCAATATTACAAGCATTCCCCAAAGAAATGAGAAAGTACAAAACCAAACAAATAACCCCCAAAACCTCATAAAAATTCCAATAAATATAAAAGAGGGAGAGGGAGATGATATGGCTACATGTATGATGCCACGTCATTTCTTCTCCATCCCATATCACCAAAGTCAAAACCATACCCCAAATAATAATAAATAGGTGGTTGAGAGGAATTACAAACCTCTTACACACACCACTCTAACCCATACCCCTTAAGGATAAAATTTAAACACATGTAACAAAGTGTAATTAAATCTCACCTTTTACCTTCCAAAACACATAATGGGGTCTATTTTTGACCCTCCAACTCATAAGTAGGGTTGGTATAAGAATTTAAGAGGTATGGGATGAGTTCAACTTGTCCCACAAGCATAAAAAAATGGCCCTTAAGCCCAAATCCGAGTTTCCCAAGTATGGTGGAGTGTACAACGCTCAAAATCACCTACACTCAACTAATAAACACAAAAATCAAAGGCCCAAATACTTTAATAAATGACTCATTTTACGCACATTCCTTATTAGCTTACTAACATGATTAATTTACTTAATTAAGACACATTAATCAATAATGATAAAAAAAATAAAATTACATCAAAAATTAAATCACATACTCCAAATTTAAATAAAAGAAAGGGGAAGAATAAAACACAAACCCTTGGTCACATTTGGAGGTCATCCCCACCACGGGGACCCCTTAACAAAAAAAAATAACACAACAACATTACACAAGTTGCCCCGGTGACCAGTTACCAATACACAAAATTCCTTCGTTGTTGGTCTCCTATTCCCCATAAATTTGTGTGTTATAATTGCTTGCAAAATAAAGTAATACCCTTTCTGGCCTTGTGTCCATATTAATGATGTTGAAATAATAAAATACATATATCTACATATTAACATCAAATTTTATAACTACTATCGCTAAGACGTAGTAATTTATCAATTGTTCCAATTTTTAACTAATACATCAGTTTGCAATTAAGATCATAAACCAACTGAATCATCTAATTTAAGCAATACTTTCACTCATTCACCATTTCACCAATTCTTTAATATCAACGAAATCACAAAATGAATTTGATCATCATGATAAAAGATCAATACGAAGGAAATGTTAGTGCAAAATCACAACACCCCTGAATGTCCTTGGATTTGAGTGGGGCATTCAGTGTGATTGCATAACATCTGACCATATCTCAAGATGTGGGACTTGCAAAACTTTAGATGGACCTCCAAAAAATCCTAGTTCCTTCTTCCTAATCTATCTGCCACAAGCTACTCCAGCGTAGGAAGAGCTAACCTATCCTAATCTAACCATTCCAAGGGTACAAGGAGAGAGAGAGAGGGAAAAAGAGAGCCTACACTAAGTGGTGATACACCAGAAAAGGAAGTGGTTGATCATAAATTCAACTGCTTGAAATGGAGAGAGGTAAGCAAAGGAGAGGGTGGACAAGATGCACCACAAACAAGAGATACATTTCACACAAAACACCACTCCAAAACCCATTAAAAACAACTGTCAGAGCCTGCAATAAACATTAGACTATGCAAATTATACCCTACACTGATGAGATGTGAGAAGAGATAATAAAATAAGCCAAGGCTGGATAGAAGCATCACAAAATTAATTTTATTGCTCCAAAGTTTACACGGTACATCATCAGTGGGGAAAGAGGTAAGAAAATGCCATTATAGAGCCATGGGAAGAGGCTTAGACTCGACATCCTACCCTAAGGAAGAAAGAGAGAGGGGGTAGAGGAGAAAATATGACCAAACATTTGAATATGCCCCTCCTTTACAATATATAGGAAGAATGAGGGAGAGAGAGAGAGGGAAAATCGAACTCGAACCACCCCTTGATGCATTGAATCCTGCTCTGAAAGCTCAACCACCGTCCATTAATGCCTCATACAAATCCACCTATAATCTGTCAAGGTTGTCACTCCCCATGTCTATTTGGTGTGTTGAAAAAGGAAAAATGCCAGATCAAATCAAATCCAAGTGGTTGAAGTAATCAGATCCTTCATTAATAGCTTGTAAGAATTTTTCCTACTTCTCACCCACCTGACCCTATCAAAATTAAATTTTTAGGCCTCTTTTGTGTATATGATGTTGATACCTTTCTAAAAAGTCTTCTCCCACCCAAATCTTAGTTCCCAATCAAAAGATATGGCCATCTGAAGTTCCTCGAGTCGGGCACTTAACATGATTTATAGTATAAAGGGTCTATTCATACAAGGCCACGTGGTAGCCCCACGCTCATTTGAAGATTTCACCACTTTCATTTTCACTCTTAAAATTGCACCCATGAGACACATGGCATTATGTCCATGGGCTCCCTTATTTCCTTTGTATCCTACCTAAGTCCTTTTCACTGGCAGAGGCACTGTGCCTGACCCGAGACATGTGGAGGATTCGCACATGTTTGAAAACTACCCCCAGAGTCTTTACCTTTGGAGTTACACTGGTAGACACGTGGATACCTCCATGGGCCTTTGGAATTTTCAACACTCATCCTTACCTTTTCGAACTCTAGCCACGTGGTGGGTTGACACGCATTTGGAAACTTCACTTTAAGCCACACCATTAAAATTGTGGCGAGCTGACGCATGGCCCCCTTTGCTTACCTTCATACTTAGCCGAACTTGGGTTTGAGGAGTATTGCCTTTAAGGGTGAGACCTTATGTAGTCTAGCCCTTAAATTATCACAGTGGGACGTGTAGCATCATGGCTATGGCCACTGTTGTTTCCTTTGTGTTTGGCTCAACTAAGCCTCTTTTTGTTTGGCGGAGCCATATGTCTGACCCTGGATACGCGGCGGCTTCACACTCATTTAAAGACTTTTGTACTCTTTTCAGTCGGGCATTTTGAAATTATGCTAATGCAACATGTGGCGTCATTTGCCGACATCTTTATACTTAGTCACTTAAAATGACTGGCTTTTTCACCCTTTTGGACCTGGGACATGTGAAGGGTTGGTGCTTGCCCGAGTTCTGGCTTTGGCTTTTCCGTGGCAAAGGTGTGCACTCATTTGGACATGTGGCAGCTTCTTTGGCCTCTGCTCTGCTTAGAATTTTCAATGGCCTGGAGACACATGGAAGCTTCCATCGATACTCTTATACTTAACCAATTAGGGCCCGCTACTGTTCCCCTTTTTGACTTGGACACACGTGGTGAGCCTGCACTTATTTGAGGTCTCCATTTTGGATTCTAACCTTGAAGTTGTTCCGTTGAGACACGTGGAAGCCTCTACTGGTCTGAGAATTTTCAATGATGGATTAGACCCCATTTTTTACCCTTGGATGCATGTAGGCCTCCAAGGTTCTGACTGGCGCTCATTTAGAGTCTCTTCTTCGATGCACCTTTTGGAATTGTGCCAAGATGATGTGTTGCAACTTTTGTGAGTCTATCTGTTTGGCCCCAAG
The DNA here is from genome assembly GCA_019776745.2 of Taxus chinensis. Lineage (NCBI taxonomy): Eukaryota > Viridiplantae > Streptophyta > Pinopsida > Cupressales > Taxaceae > Taxus > Taxus chinensis. The sequence continues at coordinate 68,833,953 of CM034156.1, read as the reverse complement.
TCAACTTGTATGTGGCGAAGTCTAAAAATTAGAGTCTTTCATTACCTCTTTCCTTCTGTGTTCTCTAGATTCCTTTGAGACTCTTTTGACCCTGTCCATTGGTCTCCTCTGTTTTGACTTTTCTCTTTACTTGAGTCGAGCTCGCATGCCCCTTGTTTATTTTTCTGGAATGTGTGCTCACAAGTTTGAATCCTCCCCTTCAGATATTCTTTATGTGCAGGGATCATGTTTGACCAAATTTTTTGGGGGCGAATTTGGAATAACAATTTGGCGACTCACGGGGACATCTTCCTGCTAGATGAAGGGACTAGTAGCCTTGTTGCATCCATTGGGAATGGAGTCATAAATAATGTAGCTTGGTACTGACCCTTTTGTTTAAGTGAACTCCATAATTACTTACACTTGATGACCCTGAGCCTACCCCGTTGTCTGTATTCTCAATTTTCATAATAAAATCTTGGAAATGGGGTTTATGAGAGTAGAAAATTGTATTGACACATGGGGCTTCATTTATTCTTGAGAATGGACTATAGGCATGTTGAAATGCACAGTGATATAACCTTGTAGCAACAAAAAACAATAACACACATTATGTACAAATATTAAATTATACATGCCTTAAATGAGACATGCAAATTGTACAAGAGCACTTCTTTTACTAAAAACAAATCTATTCCTACTCCTAAACTAACCCTAACAAAGAAAAGATTAAACAAATCCTGCCACAGGTAGGGAGAGATAGCTTCCCTTTCTCAAAAAATGCAATCATTTATATGATTTGGCACTAAACATGGTTGTTACAATGAGTGAGAAACTGACAAGAGGCCAATCTTCCACCCAAATCATCAAGGTATCAACTAGAGAAACAAATGCCTATTTTAGTTGCTCTGCATTTAGACTGAAGAGGCATTGTAGCTGACCCTTGATACTTTGATACTCATCCTCATGCTCTGAAGTGGGCATGACTTGTTTTGGTTTATCCCTTGGCTACAATGAAGCCATGTACCTGATTGGACATGGTCTAATCCTTTGAAACTACCCACTACTTTGATACTTAACTCAAAAAATGGAGTCTTATTGTTGACCTTGCTAGATGGACAGTGTGAGAGAGATGATGAAATCCTCTTGCTCCTTATCTTCCTTCTCCTGTGAAGAACATGGAAGACTTATGGTCTTCCAACCTTGGTTTCCAGAGAGATGCTATGAGGTGCAAGTTGTTGTTCTTGAATGTTCTCCTTCATGGTAGCAGGCTCATGTGGTTGGAAGGTAGATGATGGAGGAGAAAATGATGTTATCTCCTCAAGATTCTCTCCATCAAATCAATCTTCCAAGTTTAATAGATATTTTGCCTCCCTGTTGTCCTACTGCATGTGCTCAACCTCCTCTATGGTGTCCTCATGATCTGCAACTTGCTCACTATGGTTCCCTTCTTCTTCAAACATGACGTTTGAAAGCTCAAACTCTTCTTCAACATCAGAGCTTGAGAGGGGATGAAATGGGAGGAAGAACTAAAGGTTCCTCTGTGGCCAACTCTACACTTGGAGCCTCTGAAGATGTATGGTCCTCCTCCATCATGGGTTCATCAATCAAATCAGGACCTTGAAATGAAAGAAAAAAATCTTCAATGATGCTTTCTTCATTGAGTGACCTCAACTCTGATTTGATCTCTCCTTGCTGCTCCTTTTCAATGATACTTGGAGCTGGTTGTTCCTCCTCCTTAACTGGTTTTGAAGCTGGGATCAGATCAACATCCTCTTCATACAAAGTATCATTATGGACACTGTATTCAGATCAAATAGATTTATGATCTTCTTCCTCTTGTCCTTGTACTTCTTCTGCTGCAAACTCAACCTCAGCCACCACTGACTCTTCAACCTTGACCTCCTTTGTTGCCTTAACCGTCAAGGGGATCTTTGTAAACCTAAATTTGGTAGCCCAATTCTTCAGATTTCCTATCATTTCTTCTCTATTGGGCTCCTCTTCTTGTTGTTCTCCTTGAGTGGATTCTTGAGTATCTTCCCAACATGGACTTGGGAAAGAAAGAGGAGTGGTAGGTTGAGGTTCAACATGTTTTACTATTGTTTTTGGTGGAGAGGGATGTGGAACTTACTATTTGTTTAGAGGGAATGACTGTTTGGGAAGGGAAAGGGTAGAAGAATTAAAACAAGATGGAAGAATAGGAGATGGGGAAGGGAAATCAACACTTCGGGTATAAGATGGGGGGCTAGACTCATGAAACTGTTGTGATGATACTCATTGAGGAAAAGGAAAAAAAAATAGGAGGTGGTGGAACTACCCATTGAAAAGGTTGTCTTGTGTCCAACTCATTATCCTTAATCTCCTCAGTCCACTGTGTAAGTTGAGGAAAAAATTCAACCATGAAGTCAAGCTTCTCTTGAGGGCTGTAATGTCTTGGAAAAGGGCCGGCCCATGGACAAGGTTCCCTGAAACAAATCGAGAATGCCTTCATCTGTGATGTATCTCTAGAATGCACCATAGCTATCTCCATTCTTTGAATCTTCTCCAGTAGATCAGTGTTCTCCACATAAATGTTCACCATCATATGCATCCCCTTGTTATAGATAAGCTTCATAGCCAAAATTGCTCTGACACTGCTCATATGGGTAAGCATAATGGTTTTGGATCTAATCATAATGTTGATCTGGAGGAGTTAGGAAATACATTGGAGGTAAACTGTGCTGTTGTAGGTGTGAATTCCATAGGGGGAATGAAGTCATGCTTACACAACTTCATGAATGCCAGAAAATGAAAGATATCAAAGAAAATGGATGGAAATGGATGGGAGAAAGGTCTATAACTTCATAGATGGGTTGTTGACCAAATGGAGTCATCAGATGTGCTTTGAATGTTCCTCTAAAGGTTGAACACTCACCAAGAACACATCAACTTGATGAAATGAAGTGAAGACACCTCTTCAACCTCAGTGTCCCACCAGTCATGCCAAAATTGTTAGTGTAGAATCACAGCATCTCCAAATGTCCTTGGATCTGAGTAGGGCATTTTGTGTGATTGCACAACATTGGACCATCTCTCAAGCTGTGGGACTTTCAAAACTTGAGATGGACCTCAAGAGAAGGTTGGTTCCTACTTCCTAATCTACCTACCACAAGCTACTCTAGTGCAGTAAGAGCTAACCTATCCTAATCTAACCATCCCAACGGGACATGGAGAGAGAGGGGGTGAAAGAGATCCTACACTAAGTGGTGATACACCTGAAATGGAAGTGGCTGATCATAGATCTGACTTCATCTGAAGTGGAGAGAGCTAAGAAAAGGAGAGGATGGACAAGATGCACCATGGACCAGAGATAGATTTCACATGGAACACCACTTAAAAACCCATTAGCCACAACTCCTAGAACTTTCAATAAACATCAAAGTATGCACCATATACCCTACAATGACGAGAGGTAAGAAGAGATAATAAAATGAGCCAAGGACAGACAGATGCATCATGAAATAATATTCTATTGCTCCAAACGTTACACGGTACATCATCAGTGGGAAAGAGGCAAGAAAATGCCATTATAAAGCCATGAGAAGAGACTTAGAATCCACATTCTACCTTAGGGAAGAAAGAGAGACGGGGCAAGAGGAGAAACAATGACGAACCATTAGAAAATGCCCCTCCTTTACAATATATAGGAAGAATGAGAGAGAGATGAAGGAAGAATTCAAATTCTGATCTATTGAATCATGCTTTGAAAGCTCAACCACCTACCATTAATGCCCCTGTAAATCCACCTGCAATCTGTCAAGTATGTCACTCCCCATGTCTGTTTGGCGTGTTGAAGAAGGAAAAATGGTGGATCAAATCAAATCCAAGTGGTTGAAGCAATCAAATCCTTCATTAATAGATTGCAAAATGTTTTCCTACTTCTCACCCACCTGACCTTGTCAAAATTAAAGTTTCAGGCCTCCAATGGTGTAGAGGATTTCGAGACCTTTCCAAAAATTCTTCTCCCACCCCAAATCTGAGTTCCCAATCAAAATATATGGGCATCTAAAGTTCCTCGGGTCAGGTGCTTATTGCAATTTTCAGTATGCAAGGGTCTGTTCATACAGGCGCCACATGGTAGCCCCGCAGTCATTTGAGATTTTACCTCCTTGCCTTTCTCTTAAAATTGTGCCCATGAGACACGTGGAATCATTCGTAGGCTCCCCTAGGTTTCCTTTATATCCTACCTAAGTCCTTCCTATTACTAGCGGAGACACTATGCCTCGACATGAAACACATGGACACTTCACACATGTTTGGAAACTTCCCCTAGACTTTAAATTTGGAGTTGCATGGATACGACACATGGAGACCTCCGTGGGTCTCTAGAATTTTCAATGCTTGTGCTTACCTTTTCGTACTTTAGCCACGTGGTGGTTTGGTGCTCATTTGGAAACTACCCTTTGAGCTACGCCTTTGAAATTTCTTTGAGCTAACACGTGGCTCCCTCTGCAGCCCCTTCATACTTAGATGATTTAGGTTCAATGAGCATTGCCTTTATGGGTCAGACCCTACGTAGTTTTCCAATTAAATTATGGCACTGGGATGCACGTGGCATCATCTATGGCTGCTGTTATTTCCCATTGTGTTTGGTTCAAACATGTCTCCTTTTTCTTGGTGGGGCCATATGTCGTACCTTGTACACGTGGAATTCTTCCTTTTCAGGCTTCGCACTCATTTAGGGACCCTCCATATTTTCTTTTGGAGGCACATGTCGAGCCCTTGTAAATTTTGTTGATGCAACACGTGGCACCGTATGCTGACATCTTGGATACTTAGTCATTTTGAAGTCTGGCCAGTTATGTGTCACTTTTAAATTACCTGGGACACGTGGAGGCCTAGCGCTTGCTTTAGAATTCTCTAGACTTTGGCTTCTCCCTTTTTCAGGTGCGCCATTTGGACATGTGGCAGCATCTGCTGGCTCTTCCTTGGACTTATACTTTGAAATTGCGGCATTGAGGACATGTGTAAGCTTCCACCGATACTCTTATACTTAACTGATTTGGGCCCTCTTTGTCCCCCTTTTTTACTTGGACAATGCGGTGAGCCTACACTTGTTTGGGGTCTCTATTTTGGATTCTATCCTTGGAGTTGCGCCATTGAGATACGTGGAATCCTCCATCGGTCTGAGACTCCTTAACGGTCGATGAGACATTAGATTTTACGTTGGATGCGTGGACGGTTGGCACTCGTTTGGAGTCTCTACTTTGATGCACCTTTTGGAATTGTGCCAAGATGACATGTGGCACCTTCTACGAGTCTTTTTTTTGGCCCCAAGTTAATGTGTATGTGAAGAAGTCCAAAACTTTTATTTTTTCCCTACCTCCTTCCTTTTGTGCACTCTGGACTCTTTTAATTGGACTGGTCTCCTCTGTCGACCTTGCTCTTTACTTGAGTCAAGCTCACATGCTCCCTTGTTTCTTATTCTGGAATGTGAGCTCCTTGGTCTAAATCATCCTGTTCAGATCTTCTTTATGTGAGGGGTGTGTTTGACCAAATTTTCTAGGGGTAAATTTGGGATAACATGAAATTCAAAATATCAATATATACGTAAGATGAAAACACATCATTTTCTTCCATACTGAGTGTCTATCAAAAGTTAATCGGTTTGGTTACAACAATGTCTATCCTTCGATTTATATATCACAATGTGTTAATGTCATTCGTATATTAATATATGTGAGTAATAATGTGCAATAATGTCTATTTATCAAGTCATAGAGATAAACTAAATTTAACAAAGCAATATTGAAGAGTAATGATATCACCATCAATTTATAACAAGGAAACTGTTCTAGCTAATTGTCTTATCCTTAAATTCCCAACAGGGTCCATAGTATGACGTACAGTCAAAATAATAACCAAAACATAATAATAATCATGATGTCTCGCACATTTTATTTGTATATTAACTATAATACATCAACAAGGTTTGAGATTATAATCAATTCAAAATTGATAACATGGTTCATTTAGTGTTGAAGAGGAGTGGGAATTACATCCCCCTCCCCTTAGATTTGACTTCCACCTAGAATTCGCAGAGAAAGAGGTAGGAAAAGATGCAAAAGAAATATGATCACACCCTTTGTGGAATTGTTTTGCTTCAAACAAGTGTGGGTCTACAGAGCCCAAGTCCGGTCCAGTGTAATTCAAAAAAAAGATGGGAGATTGTAAGGAATGAGTTCTAAAGTTTATTCAAGTAGGGTTGCAAGAATTTAATTATATGAAGTAACTATAAATGACTAACCAAGCTACAACACATAGCATCAAAACCGGAAATGGTCAAAGGAGTCTCAAAAAAAAAAATCCACCAAGTAAAGGAATAACTGGGATAATTTTGTGAACTCAAAATGACCACATAGTCTCCCATGGATCCCACATATTGTAGCAAAAAAAGTTAAGGCTTCCACTAAGGTTAAGTTACGCTTTCAAAGTTCATTATTTAGATAAGGGTAACAAATATAAACCACAACCATCAATTTATATGAGAAAACATGCCTACTCAAAGGTCTCACAATTTTGAGATCACACAAGATGAGGTTTAACAACAAGGAAGGTCACTTAAGTTAGCCAAAACATTTAAAATCAATAAATATTCATGGGAAGCACTATTATAACTCGAAAGGGGTACAATTAAATTCTCATGGTAATACTAAGCCGAATCATGACCACAAGGTTTCTATAACCTGATTTTACACTCAATATCGAACACACAACACTAACCTAATTTAGAAACGTCAAACATTTAGAAAATATTTCCACTAGAAACTAACATATCAATAGAAGAAGCACCACTCACTATAACACAATGATATTTATTTATCTTAAATCCTGCTCAAGCTCGAAATAACCAGAAGGAGAGCACATGCATAAATCATAACACCAAAGAGAACTCAAGGGAGCTAGAGAGAAGAACAAGTAACAAGGGTGTACAACTATAATCCAGAAGTGCCTCATACCAAAAATGAGTAACAGATTACGGAAACAACTAGCACTTTCCTTCCCAACGGAAAAAGGGGCAACAAAAACCAGGTGTCTCAAGAAAATAAGAAGAAAAGAGGACTTCCCAAGGTTGTTTCATATCCTTAACATATATTTCCTTAAAATTACAAAACCATAGGTCATTAAGGACCAAATCAACACACAAGGAGGTTACTTTTCTTAAAAATAAGAGGTAAGACCCAATCCTAAAGGCCATAACTCACACTCTTCGAGCTATGAGGCGACAATGGTATGACGACCCAAAATTCTCACCACGAAAGGCACATACGCCTATGAACAAGGGAGTACTATACAATTAGAACATATCACTAAAAACAAGGTGTTTCAAAAATCTGAGTAGGATGCCTAAGGGTTGGTTATATTATAGATGTTGTTCAGACTTGCGATAATTGGATATTTTGAGTAGACCTAGAAAATGAAAATTGAATTAAAGATTTATGAAGATATAGTTGTTGATGAAATTTTAAGTGATACTGTTGATTGTCTTGATGATTGTTGTGATTCATATATATTTATTGATGACTTTGGAAGTATATTATATTCATGTTTGGATGTTTTGATGTGGTCATGAGGCCAAAGGAGGTATTTATATTTTGCAGGTTTAAAATATCACAACAAACATCAGGGGATTGGAGACCAACCACTTTGGAATTCTAGATGAATTCAACAAGGTCACCATGGCAACTATATTTGTTTGTGTGTTTGATTGTGTTAGGGATTCCCATGGGGGGGATCAAATTTAAATGTGACCAAGGGATTTTATGTATTTTATTTTATTCGGCCCCTTTGTTAATGTTTGCATGTGTCTATTTTGTGGTGCATTGACCCCTTTCATTATTTATTAAATGGTGTGTTAATATTGTGAGTAATCATGTTGTAAAGTTAGTTAATTAAAATATGTCACAAGAAGGTAATTAATAGAGTTACTGGCCTTGAATTAAAATGTTGATAGAAATGTTAAAGTAATGTGTAAGAGATATGTAAGTTGATTTTGGATTAAGAAACACTTCATCTTATTTGAAATTCGAATTTGTTCTTGGAGGCTTGTGGGACAAGTTAAACTTGTCCCATACCTCTTAAATCTATATACCAACCTTGCATATGGTTGGAGAGTTAAATTTATCCTTTTACTATGCATTTTTGTAAGTCATGCTATAGGTATTAATGGCACTTTTTTCATGTTTTAATTTCAGTCCTTATGGGGTGTGGGCTTGTTTGAGTGTGTAAGTAAAACTATCATATTATTCACCCACCTATTGATTATGCATTGGAGAATGAAGTTGAATTTTGTGTTGGGGTTGAGGATGTGTGATGTGGCATCCTACATGGACCCACTTCATCCTCTTCTCTTCCCTCTTCTATTTATTGGAATTCCTTAGCTTTTTTTGGGTTGCTTCACTTTTATCACTTCATTTTTGGGGAGACTTCTTTTGGGGTTTTGAGAGCTCATTATTTTGGAGAAGATTGGATATTGTTGCATGCTTGTGGATTGTTGATCTTGGATTGTTTTGGACTTGGAAGAAACTCCATGATGGAGAGGTAGGAGCTTGGCTTTTGAAATTCCCTTCTTTCTTTCTTTTATTGTATATGTAAATGGTTAAATGTTATTGTTGTGAATGTTTTAGCATGGTTGTGGGCTGTTGGGTAGATGGCCTAGGAATTATGTAGGAGAAAGCTATGGGGTTGATTTTGTGGTAGGCATAAGTGTTTTGGGGAGGTATAAGTGTGGAGGGAGTTGGGACTTGGGTTCCACCTTACAAAGAAATAGCTTGCGTTTCTTTACTTGTTATGGGGTGCCTGTTAGTGTGGAATCACAACACCCCAAAATGAGAGCTCTAAAAGATATTATTTTCTAAGTTAGGCTCATTTAGTGTGATTACATAACATGGAACTTTTCCTAAGGCGTGGGACCTTAAAAATTAGAAAAGATCTCCAGATTTAAAGGCTTGTTCCTTATCCCTCTATTTAGGTGAATACATAAGGATTTTGCAGAGGATCTATATCTATACCTAGTCTAAAACTTGCCAAGGATACAGGGATAAAAGAGTATAGAAATGAGAAATAACTAAAATACCAGGTGATACACCAAAGGAATGATGAATACTTAGTTTACCTTTGACACAAACCAATAAAATGTATACAGTAAACAAGCACAGATAGTCAGGCATATAATGAGAGACCAGAGAGAAGAAAAAGAAGCAAGAAGGATATGAGATCGATCACAAATGTATTTTATTACTCCAAAGATTGATACAGTTCATTAAAAATAGCCAAACAATAGAGATGTGTTATATTTTTAATAGAAGGCTTGAACCCTACAAATCTTTTTCTAGAAGGAGAAGGGAGCCTACAAAACTAAGAATATCCAACCCTTTACAATAAACCCTGCATCCGTCTTTATATATTCAGCCTGAGAGAAGAAAGAAAGAGAGAGAAGGGGGAAAATGTGGGTCAAGGCTCAACCACCGCTGCTAATTCCTATGCTAAAATCTGCCCCAAATCCATCTTTTTTACATCAATCCTTGGTTCGGTGCCTTGAAGGAAGAGGAAACAGAAAATTAGATCAAATCGGATCTAGTTGTTGAAACTGATGATCCTGCATTGAAAGATCAAATATGTTTCTACATTTTACCTCCACTTAAATTCCCAAAAATTAAAGTTTTAGACTCCCATGGCATAGAAGAGATCGAGATCTTTCCAACGGTGTGAGATTTGCAATATTTCGAGCCTTGGGTCGAAAGATATGCCCCTTTGAAGTTTGAATCGATTTTGTACAAATGGGAAGGAAAACAATTTGAAAAATGGGTCCCCCTTTTGGATTGGGATACGTGGTAGCTAGATTGGAAAAAAATTCAGGACCGCGGGTCTACAATTCACTTTTTATCCTTTTGGGCGAAAAATGCAAAACTTAAAAAGTTCCTGCAGCCTCGAAGCTCCGTACGAGCATGTGGCCCCTTTTGGTTGGATGGGAAATACGCTCCCATTCTTACCTTTATGCCTTTTGGGTGAAAGGAAAATTTTCACCTTTTTCCCCGACTCCCCACCTTGGCTTTGACTCGGGTCTAAGTGCTAACTTTTCCCATGGGCAGAGTTGCGGGCCATTTTGTAACTTTTACTCCCTTTTGAGGCAAAGGGAGAAAAATCAACCTTTTCCCCAATGCCCTGCTTTCCTCTAGGACACATGTCACTCTGGTGCTTGTTTGGAAACCTTTTCTCTATTTAAACCTTGAATCAGCACCATTGAGACACTTGGCAGCCTTCGCTAGCCTATTTGTGCATTGACTATTCAACTGACTCTGCCTCCCTTGGTAGAACATGTGGAAGCCCCTCGCTTGTTTGTGAACCCGACCCAAAGTTTTCCTTTGGAGGAGCACCGAGTTGACACTTATCAGCCTCCACTAATCTCTAAACTTTTCAATAGTCTTTTTACTTTTAGACTTTGGGCTATGTGGTGAGCTTGCGCTCATTTGGGTCTCCGCCTTTGGGCCAACTCTTGTAAATGTGCCAAATTGACACTTGGCACTCTCCGCTTACACTTCTATACTTAGTCAATTTTGAGGCTTTTCCTATCCACCTTTGACTCAGTTTGACCATTTTCTACATGGAGCGCCGACGCAAGTTTGAGCTTCTCTTTTTGGATTCACTTTTGGATAAGCGTCGTTGGGACACATGGCCTATCCTGCAGCCTCCTTCATACTTAGTCAAATTTTTCCCTTTTTCTGAATCATTTTGAGCCTGGGGACTTTGAATCTTTGTTGTTCTTCCTCCTTCTTGCTTTTGGATCCTTGCTACATTGATCCTCATTGTCTGACCCTACAATTTCATAGTTTTGCCTTGCCTGGATTTGGAGAATGGATTTAAGATGTAGAAACAGCCCGATAGAGTCGTTTCTTTCTGTGCAGGATCCTTTGCTATTCTTTATCCTTGCCACTTCATTTTTGAGCCCTTTTTACTTCTAATTTGTTGGATTGAGTGCGTTTCCTCAGGGTTCTCCTATGCGGGGTCATGTTTCGATCCAATATTTACCTCGGGGGTGAAATATGGATAAAAATTTGGCGACTCACAGGAACATCTGCCTGGTAGATGAAGAAATTAGTTGGCTTGTCGTATCTGTTGGGTATGGAGTCAAGAATAATAGGCTGATACTAATTTTTCCTCTAGTTCATGAGCCCGACTGCTTGCGTTCTCATATTTTATAAGAAAAATTCAAATTGAAATTTTTTGAGAGTAGAAAATTGTTTTAAAACAGGGCTTCATCTGTTTTTTTGAATGAACTGCATAAGAGCAACAAAACATCACCATGACTATGTAAAAAATTACAAATCATACATGCTCCAAATGGAACATGGAGAGCATCCAAAATCACTTAGGATAAAAGCAATCTACACTACAACAATACAATGTGCATAAGCACTTAGAGGAAAGAGAAACTAAACTGATATGTACAGGGTGGGATCTCCCTTTTAGTAGCAGTGCTTAAGATAGATCCCGTTCACTGGAATATACAACTCTTTGCCCTCCAATGTAGAAAATTGGAAATCATTACTACTTTTACATGTTATTATCATATAGGGGCCACTCCAGATGGCATCGAACTTCGAATGTCTCCTTGGTTTTGCTCGATCTGCATCTCATTTCAAAACTAGGTCCCCTTCCTGGAAGGTCCTTGTTCTAGCGTTCTTATCAAAGCATTTCTTGATTGAAGCATGATTATTCTCCAATGCTTGGATAGCATTATCTTTGGCTTCTTATAATTCTATTAGCTCCATGTACCTGGCCTCCATTGGTTCAAATTCAAACATTTCTAGTTGCTTCACAAGCTCCAAAGCTGGCAATTCAAGTGATATGGGAAACACTACTTCTTTCCAATAGACAAGCTTGAATGGGGAGCTTCCTGTAGATCTCTTGGGCAATATTCTATCAGCCCATAAGGCCATTTTGAGATTTGTGTGACAGGTCCTCTGATTTTCATCAAGGGTTCTTCTGATGATCTTCAGCAGTTTTTTGTTTGTAGGCTCAACTTGGCCATTACCTTGAGGGTAATAGTTTGATGAAGTGCTCAAATAAGTCCCATTTTTAATAGCCCATCCTATGATCTTGGAACCTATAAATGCTAATGTGTTATCTGAGATGATGGTGGCTGGTACGCCAAATCTGGTCACTATCCCTTCATAGAAATCCAGGATACTAGACTCATTTGCTTCTTTGAGTGTCATTGCCTTGGTCCACTTAGTGAAATAATCAGTTGCTGTCAGGACCCATTTGTGACCTTGGCTTGAGTTTGGGTTAATGACTTCAATGAAGTCCAATCCCCACTACATGAAAGGTTGGTCTACTGAGATTGGGTGCAATGGAAGTACTGCTAGCTTCTCTTTGCCTTTGAAGAATGCGCAACTCTTGCGCCTTTTGATCCATGTGAAACAGTCACTAAACACTCTAGGCCAATAATATCCTGCTTTCATGATTTTGAGTGCTATCACTCTTGGAGTGAAATGGCCTCCAGCTGCTTCAACATGAAATTCTCGTAGCACTCTCCCCACTTGATCTGATCCAATGCATCTCAGCAGAGTACCATTGATGTCTCTTTTGAACATGACACCATTAATAAGGACATATGGGATGGCATGTATCCTGAAATGCCTTCTTTTTTCTTTACTCATCCCATGAGGACATAGAATTGTTTGATGGAAGTGCACCATGTCTTAGGTCCAAAAAGGAGTAGGTATATCATCTCTTCCTTCTCCTTGATCATCTTGTAAGATAAGAACAACCTCTTTATCACTGTTTGTTTCATATTGTAGAGCAGAGGCTAATTGCTCACACAAGCCCCTCCCATGGACCAACTTGGTGACCCTGATCTCAATGTCATATTCCATGACATAGGTGATCCACCCTGTACATTTCTCATTCAGGTCCTTGCTAAGGAGGAATTATTTGACTCCTGCATGGGAGACCAATAGTTAGATTTTATTGTTTGACACTAAATGCTTAAACTTATTCAGTCCCCTGATCACTGCTAGGACTTGCTTCTCAATGAAGGATTACCTCACCGCATAGTCTTCTATATTATGACTGAAGAAAGCAATTGGTTTTTCTGAGTTTTCTTTGTTATGCTGAACCAGGATTGCAGAGATAGTGTCATTGCCACCAAAGGCATACAGTAAGAATTCCTTGGAAAAATATAGATTTACAAGAGTTAGGGCCTGTGATATAGCCTCTTTGATAGCTTGAAAACTTGCCTTTACTTTAGCTGTCCATCTGAATGCTAAGCTCTTCTTCAGCATCAGTGTTATTGGCTTAACCAGAGTAAGAAATTTTGGGACAAACCTTCGAACAAAGTTGATCTTCCCCAAGAAGCTTTGAAGAGCCTTTTTGTGGCTTGGTAATGGCAGTGCTTTTATTTCTTCAACTCTTTTTGGATCAATTATTAGAACTTCCTTAGACACAATGTGGCCTAAAATATTGCCCTCATGGGCCAAGAATATGCATTTTTTAGGGTTCAAACCCCAAATCTTCTACATCTTTGAAACACTTGCCTTAGATGAAAAAGGTGGTCTGCTGCATTCTTGGAGAACACAATGATATCATCCAGATAGATCAACACTATTTTGTTGATTAGCCCTTTGAATGCCATATCCATGGCTCTTTGGAAAGTAGCACCAGCATTAGATAGTCTAAATGGAGTTTTTTTGTATGAATAGGTGCCCCATTTGGTGGTGAAGGCAGTTTTGAACTGATCATCTTCTTTGACCATGATCTAATTGTATCCTGAGTAGCCATCTAAGAGAGAGAATATCTATGACCCAGACACTACTTGCAAGATTTGTTCCATTGAAGGGAGTGGGTAGTGATCCTTAAGAGAGTCTCTATTTAAATCCCTGAAGTCAACACACAACTTGATTTCTCCATTTTTCTTTCTGACTGGGACTAGATTTGCAACCCAACTTGAGTGTTTTATTAGAAATATGATGCTTGCCTCTATTAGCTTGTTCATCTCCCTTTTCATTAGGGGCTCAATATGTGGGTTGACTGGTCTCTGCTTCTTCCTGATAGGCTGAGAAAATGGGTCCAATTTAATTGTGTGTTGTGCTAGTTTTAGATTGAACCCTCTTAGGTTTTCATAATTCCAAGCAAACACATCAGGGAATTCTCGGAAAAGTTGTATGAATTCATACCTTTCTTGCTCGGTGGCCACCTTGCCAATTTGAAGTGTTTTGTATTCTCCAACTGGGATTGAATCTAAATCCTCTCCCTTGATTTGTATGTTGGATTTCTCTTTTCTGAGCTGTTCATTAGGATTGAAAATTGATTCTAATGTTACCAAGCCTTTGGGAAGCTTGTTTGTATGTAACTGTACTATTTGATTTCCATATTGTTGTCCCAATCTGCTTTGATTATGGGATGAGAATTCAGCTTCTTCTTACAAAAATTTAATGATCTGCTGATCATTCTCAAACACTTGACAACATGTATTATTTTCTGGCATTGCTAACCTCACAACCACATGGATATGTGGATTTTCTTTGTCTCTTTTGATGCTATCCACCACATCAAAGGCTGTTCCAACTGCTGCAAGTCTATCAACAGTTTCATTTTCTTTTCTGGGTATGGACATAATGCTGAAGGCTTCGAAATATTTTATGAGTTCCCATACTCTATTCTTATATTTCTTGAGTAGGTCATTTTTGATAGCATTTAGTCCTCTAACTTGGTTGACAACAAATTCACTATCACCAAATACTTGTAGATTCTTGATTCCTAGCTTTCTTGCCCAATGAAGACCTTGGACTAAAGCCTCATATTCAGCAACATTATTTGGACAAGAAAAATAAAATCTAAAGGCTGGATAATAGTTCATACCTTTAGGAGACACAATCATAGCTCCTCCTCCAGCTCCTTTTCTACTCCTTGAACCATCAAAGAATAATTTCCATACCTCATTGTCATCTTTATGTTCTGGCTTGGTTAAGGTAGGAAGAGGGTGATTTAATTCATTTAGAAGGTAGACACCCCACTCAGATCCTTCCATTTCTTTATAGGGGTCGAAAGCATGTATTTTTCTGGCCCACTCATCTAGAGTCAAGTCTGGGATACATTCCAACTTGGTATTTGCTTCATTAGTGCTTATAAGGTATTCTTGATCAAAGGCTGAGTAGTTAGCATTGATTGGGCTAGGTACATAGGATTCAATGTGATAGTCAGCATAGGTTCAGATCTAATTGTGGCCTTTTCCCCATACCTTTTCCTAAAGAGCATATGTGACTAGTCAGTAGACAGGCAGCCTCCAATTTTGGCAGTGAAGTCCCTAGACAGACACAAAGCAAAATGTGGTGGCAAATCTATGATGGACACATTTTGCAAGAAAATCACATTGGGGAAGGCATGTAGGGTGAGGCTTAGATCTTTGATGATTCCCGGAGTGGTTATTGTTGTCCCATCTAATTGAACTACTCCTCTAGAGATAACATCATATTGGAGACCCAACTAGTTGACTATTTGTTTGGGCATCAAAAAACTATTAGCCCCAGAGTCAATCATACAATTGTGCACTAATTTTTCCCCAATAATTAATGAGACATAAAATGGAGGGCATCTCAAGTTCTTACCATGTTGTCCTCCTTGGTTCTTCTCAGGTTGAATTGCATTAGCAAGCACTCTCTCTGACTGATTAGGGGGTTGATTTGAGATTGACCAATTTTGCATGGCAGTTTGCAACAGATCCCTCTGCCCTGGAATGGCCAATGACTCCCATAGTGAAATGCTCACACTTGTCCTTTTCATCTGCTCAATAATATTGAATGAGCTATCTTTTTACTGCCCTTTCCCAGACACATTTCTTTCTTGCACGTAGGCTGTTACAAACTGGTCCTGCC